>WOVY01011607.1:0-181141 GCA_013436015.1 Rhipicephalus annulatus | reverse complement strand
TACTACATGTAGCATTGTCTATATTTTAGTATAGAGCTACTATGCAAGATGTATACTTGACGACAGTATACAGCTGGCTCTTGTTTCACTCAGGCTTGCTGTATGATCACATGGTTTAAACTCAATTGTTTTTAGTTTCCCCAAAGCCATTTCGGAGCAAGTTTGGGGCAGTTACTACAAATAGTATTGGATTTTGAGCACCATGAAGCAGCAACTCTTTTTTAGAGAAGGGTGGAACATGGAGCAGCATTTTTATCACTAATGTCAGCCCACTTGTGTTTCCTGTACTCATTTGCCTCTTACATCAGAATCTCTCACAAAGGGGTTCGACTAACAAAGCTTTTCCTGACAAATGTATCGAGCGTCAGGTTTTGCTCTGCTGGGTTAATTTATATATTAAGCGTCACTAATTATCTGAAACCATTTCAACAAGCGCCAAATGAAATCACAATTGCCCTCAGGACAATAGAGTGCTTCAAGAATTCTAGACTCATTCAGAGCCAATTTGAAGTGCCTAGCATATTTACGTTGAGTGTACTCCAATGAACATCTTTCTTCCGAAAATCTGTTAATAGCATTCCGCACAGTTGCCATCATTTTAAGATATAGAATAACAAGCCAGAGGCACCAAACTTACTTTTGACCGCTGACCACCTTGTGTGTAGAAAATTAAAGTTCATGCCAACCTTCAATTACTTTTCTGGTGATACTATTATTGCAACCTCCAATGTTGAGCAGATCCTGGGCCCAGAGATTGAAAAGCTCTAGAGACTTGCCTGCTCTTTTGCATCCAAGGTTCTCTTCGTGCTTTGGAGCTCAGCTGCTGTTGCTTCACCTGCTCGGTTGTCTCTGCAACTTCTCGCTTAGTTCTCTCAAAAAGTTACGTCATCTACAGAGTAAGAACCAAGCACATACTCTCGAGCGATTTTGTTCTGCTGTCATAGGAACTTTTAGCCTAATTCATTCAGAAAATGTAGACCTTTATAAAAGTTACAGACACAGTTGTGAGAGACTAGTAAGAACCTTTGAAGATATTGTTTTCACAGCATGCATTCACCAATGAATACCCAAAGGCAGTTTCTCTAAATGACATGCACATTGAGAGTCGCCCTTTTTGAAAAGTATGTGCCAACATTATGAACCATGTCAAACACAAAAACACTAAGTACAGCACTCACGGATTCAGCAACGGCATCTTTGGTTAACATGACAAGTGCTACTAGAACTGCTGTTAGATGAAAATTACATCAATGCGACCCAAACTGTAGGAGGTAAAAACAAAAGTATGAGCATTACCTGGCCATATTATTTTTATTTCCCATCTGCAATTTCTGTAGAACAGTCTTTCAGAGTCTTTCACAAGTAGAACATGTTTGCCAGCTTTGAAACAACAAGTGTACTTGATTGCACGAATGACTAGGACAAGAAAAAGCGCCCAAAAAGTGAGTTAAGGTTCTTTGGTAAATACGAAGCCACTATTACTTCTTCATACACACGCACACACAGAAATTGAATGAAAGAAATAAATCGTATAGAACTCACGGTTAAAAAATTTGCGTTCAGGGACTATATTTGTGCTTCTTTTTCCAGGATACCTTGTGATTGGCTGGTCGGCCTCATTTCCGTCATTCTTGTAAAATAAAAAAATGCGGTGTGAAAATTTAAAACTGATCCAGCATTAATAGTAAGCAAAAATGAACTTTTTCAAACAATAGGCAGGCTGTGTTCAGATATGTTCCGATAAAAACGTCAGTGCATGGCCGCTGACCAATCTTTTTCGCCAAAAAATATATTTTTTTCAGAATTCCCATGACCAGGAAACCCATTTCTGCCTTCTTAAAAAATTCGGAGGCGTTCAGTAAGCAGAAACCATTTCAGACTTGGTGTAAGTGACATTTCGCTGAAACCTCAAAAAGAAAAAAAAACGATTTTTGCCGTACTAACTGTAAGTCTGAGAAATTTACGCCACATGACAAGAATAGTTCTCTTTCATAAACACTTATTAGTTGGCAGTTTGGGCGCTGTTCTTTCAAGCGAAAAAAAAAAATTGGCAAATCAGCACACAGGCTTAAATTGCTTAAATTTGACATTTTTTCACCACACATTTAAATGTCAGACTTCCCCAAAATTTCGAGAGCACTGCCAAATGTGAGAAGAACAAATTTGCAGAACGTGATTGCTGAGAGTGAGGTCAAATGCTGATGCTTGATTGATATGTGGGGTTCAACGTCTCATAACCACCATATGATTATAAGAGACGCCATAGCGGAGGGCTCCTGAAATTTCGACCACCTGGGGCTCTTTACCGTACACCCAAATCTGAGCACACGGACCTACAACGTTTCCGCCTCCATCGGAAATGCAGCCCCCGCTGCCGGGATTCAAAACCCGCGACCTGTGGGTCAGCAGTGAGGTCAAATGTTAGCAGAAGCATTTAACTGCGACATGTTTTTTTATGATGCAATATCTTGAAGACCAATAATAGGAAAAAGAGCTATCTTCGATTTTCTTCAGAATTGAACCCAAGCAGATGCTCTAACTTAATCTGTAAAAACATGTTGCATTACTTTTGTGAGAACGGAATTACAAAGACTGAAAAGTATTAAAAGTGATGTAAACTGAGTAACCATGTCACTGAGCTCGCTCGACGCCGTTTGAAGAGTTAAAAGAAAATAAAAATCGCTTTTTTAGTAATGGTCTTTAAATTATTGCATTTTCTGAGACATGTTCTCAGCTAAATGCTTCTGCTAACGTTTGACGTCACTCTCAGCAATCACGTTCTGCAAATCTGTTCACCTAACACCTGGCATTGCTCTAGAAATTTTTGGAAAGTCTGACATTTCTACGTATGAAAAAAAATCTAGAATTCGCAATTTTTTCAGTTGAAAGAACAGCGCTCAAAAGTAAACACTATTCATTAAAAAACAATTCTCAGTATGTGGCCTAAGCTATTCAGACCTACAGCTACAACAGTTATTTTGTGGGATCTTATCGAAATATCATTTTCACGAAATCCGAAGTAACTGTTGCAGCTCAGTGGACACTTCCAAATATTTTAAGGTGGCAAATTTTTTTTTCTCTAAACCAATTGTGATTTTCTGGTCCTGGAAACTCTGGAAACAATATATATATATATATATATATATATATATATATGTACATATATATTTATTTATATATATATAAATGTATATATAATTTTTGTGGATGGGAAGGCCCACTTGCTTAAATTGGGCTGCTTACTGTTCACTGAAAGCTCTTGCTCTGGCACAGCGCATCAACTGCACGCTAACCAGTCCATATTTGGCCTGTTGGCCTGAGAGTTTGCAACCAAGCAGCACCAAAGGCCCTTTTGCCATTAATATTCTAATTTGACAGTTTAGCGCACTTGCTTGAAGCACTAGAAGATTTCACTTTCAAAATTTCTATTGCGACGCCTAACAACATTACCGCAATAAGTGACGAACATATACGCCTAATGGTACTTTAGAGAGAAACACCCGAGAACAGTAATACAAACTCAGAATACTCATACTGCGCTTATACACTGCAGCCGCATCCGCTGCACTTCCAGCAGCCCTACACAAGTAGTGCCCCAGGAACGTATAGTGTTCGAGCCATGCAACCCTGCCAATGATGCATGAGCACTATGAGGTGCGCCAACGAATGCTGCTTTATAGTTTCCCCTCATAGCACAGAGTACCTGAAGTACAAATAAGTAATATTGCCGTGCAACAATGTACGATAATCAGCACATCAGCATTACTGCAGCAATACGCTGCTCGTACAAAGCGCCGTGTTCCGTGAAGTGTGAAGCGCAGAAGACGCACCTTTCTGGAGGAGTCCTCAAAAATTTTCTGCCTTGAAGTTTCCTCGTGAGCATGGAGCAGGTGAAAGAGCTCTTCATTGTACAACTCAAGGCTGCTGTAGCGCTGTAGTGTGCTGTAGCGTGCGTGGAATGATACCAGCCAAGGGGTCATCAGCCCAGCACAAGTTCACATTCGACCTGTCGCCTTCCGTTTCGAAGGCCTTGCCTGTACCCGTTTGACCGTATCTGAAATGTCAAAATAGAGTGGTGACAAGCAAGTTACAATGGCACTGTGGACTACTGGTGGTAAAGATAAAAAAGGGAACTTCGACGAGATAATTCACACTGAAAGAAAAAAAACAAACACCTGGGGCACAAGTGGGAACAACGCAAAAAGGCAGTGTGCTTGATTTTTGCTTGAAATCGAACAGCTTTGCATGCGTGCGGGCAGTAAAGAAGGGGAAAGCGGGAAGGGAGGGGGTGGCTTGCGTCGGGCAGAAGCATAGTGCCCTACTCAGGTCATGTTTATATTCGAATGGGGCAAACCTATCAGAAAATGTTTGGACTACGCCCATGATGGCATTTTTCTTAAGGCTAGGGTGCACGGCATGATTGCAATAACGCTGTCGAATTAAGGACCAGCAAGAAAGCGAAAAGCACAAGCTCGAATATTGAGGATGTTTAAGGAATTCACATTGCATGGTTGTACAGCAGGCTTAATCAAGAAAGTGTCACTTATAAACACAGAGTCGTCTGAAATGCATACGTGCGCTGCAAAGAAACTGGGAAGGTAAATATATGCAGCATCATTGTTCATTACGTCCTCACTTTGCTTACAAAATTAAAAAAAGTGGCATGACAAGATGTTTGGAGACAACGCAGCTGTTACAGCAGAACTTATGTGTCGGGGGGAGGATATTTAGACGCACCCCTCCCCCCCCTGACGCACCCCTACCCTCCAGAATTTACGCACCTTGCTGATCCTCTTTATTTCTGTCAGAAACCGACAACTTTTTAAAAAATTACGAGAATGTGCTCCGACCCATTTGTGTGATATTTATAAGTATTCGGTACCTGGGTAGAGTGTTTGCCAGCACCCTCTGTAGATAAGGCGGCAAGTATGGAACACACCTTAAGGCAAGAATCATCGCGATATTGTGATCTTTACACGCATTGTCGCAGCTCACTAGTAAAGTCTGAGATGCTACCAAAAGTACCACATCTGCGGGGTCGAATCTCTTGCTTTGTAAGTACAAAACAATATTCCTTCGATAATGGTCTGTATAAACGATAGTTATAGCGCGAGAACAAAACGACGACACAGAGACAAGAAGGACACGTAGGACACGAGCGCTTCGTGTTCGTCATGTCTCTGTGTCGTCGTTTTGTTCTCGCGCTATAACTATTGTCATGCCATACCAACTAGCCCAAGCTGCCACACTTCTAGGTCTGTATAAAACTATGTCAGGTGTGTTAGGAATACGCGCGATATCATTTATCCACAACAATAATGCAGTATCTAAACTACATCCCTCAAATAACTGGTATACGTTACAAGGCCGCATTGAAGTTGTTAGTATAAACGAATTGAGAAGAATTATGAAAGCCGACTTGCACTATGGATCAAGCGCACAGCCAAACAATCTTCTTGACACATTCCAAACTGAGGGTTTGGTGATTGCGCGCTTGCGTAAGCTTGGGAAGCAAGAAAATAATGAAATTTAAGGAATGTTTAAACGTTTTACGCCTTCAGATAAGAGGCTTGACAAAGTTTTAGCGCTAAAAATATGTCGCGCGAACACAAAGCAGATATGAGACAGCGCGCTACACTTGAACTGCTGATTCTTCCGTTCCCTAAACCGTGTTTAACAAAGAAGAGGTGTAAGAAGGCCAGGTGCACCACAAAGTGCAGCACTTATACGTGAGTGTAGCCAGAACTCATTTCATAATTGACACGTATCCGTCGGGCGCGACGAAGCTTGATGAGGTCGTGGGATAAGACGTTCGCCGCGGAAGCCGCATTTTAATGTAGATGAAATGCTAGAGGTTCATATACTTAGATACAGGTGCACATTGAAGGAGCCCAGTTGTGGTCTTAAAATCCAGAATCTTCCACCACGACGTCGATCGTAATCGTATCATAGTTTTGCGAGGTAAAAACCCCAACAATTCTTATCAGTTACTAAATACGTACGACGTACAAGAGCGAGAAGGATAGGACACAGCGCAAACATTAATGGATCTTTAAATACTTATGAATTCTTGACTCTTCGGCGCGAATTATGGTTACCCATGGAAGTGGTAAATTTCAAGGAAGATTTCGCAAACAGGGGGGGGGAGGAGAATTGCGAAAATGACGCCTCACTTTTTGTTCATAGTGAAGACACATCACGGGCTGTATTGAAACGGTAGTGTCAGAAATTTGTAGCTTCATGCAACGACTGCAGTTCTCTGAGTTTTTGATTGCTGATCTCGCTTTTCTCTAAAATGTCGCCGGGTTTAGGTTTGCAGGGGCAAGCGTAAGTTTTTCGATGTTTCCCTGCGGAGCCTGCTTGCCCGTTTATTTCATGTATAGCATTCAGAGCCAGGCGAGAACAGATGGGAACGGACCCGACACGCTTTGTACGGACGCATCCTGCTGCGGCATGATCGACTTTTCGCTAGCCACTGTTGGATCGGTAAGCCGCCCGAGTTTATTCACCTGCGCTTCAGCCAAGACAAGCTCGGCGAACACGGCGGAAGCCTTCGTGGCAGCAATCAGTACCAAAGCTAATCAAGCTATGGGGCAGCGATGTTGTATCCTCCCGGACTCTCAATAGCACGCCGTTACATCTTGAAGGTCCGTGTACCAGCCTGTGTTGGTCCTCACATTCTTTGGTGCTACACCATACAAGGAACATGACGTCATATGGTATACTGGACATATAACAGAAACGGGTGACGATAGAGCGCACAGTGTAGCTTGAGTTATTACCGAGTAAATGATCTTTGTCCATGTGCCCGTCTGGTATACCCCAGGCTTTCCGCACTCCTCAGGATATCTTCGAACACCAGAGTCGACAACGACAGCAATACTGGCTTGCTACTTCTTCGCCTTCTTTTCGTTTGCTCACTTACTTGCTTGTCTCTGTACCACACTCTCGGCCAGCTGTGAAAGAAGAAAAAGAAGAGACTTGAAACTGTGGCACAAACGCGAAAATTACTTTCAGGATGTCGTACTCTGTGAAATAATAGCGTGAGATTTGTACCTTCCAGGCTATCACCTTTTTAAAATTATAAATTGTTATTTCCTCAGTGGTGTACAAAGTAAGAGACACCATAGCAGCGCTTTATTTGGCAGCCTGTCGAAAGGAAAGTATGCTCACAGGTGACTTTAATTCTCATCATTTGTCTTGGGGAAGAAAGACACACCTGTGTGATAGATGACAGTGGGAGTGGACAATTGACCAAAACCGCTCATGTATAAATAAAGGACACGTAATATTTGTTCGAGGTCAGACTCAATCAGTGTTAGATTTGCGTTTTGTACCAGTGTGATTAATATTTTTTCATGGTCCGTGGTTGACTCTGCAAGTAACGGCGACCGCCTTCCGGTAGGTTTTGACATTGTATGTCCAAAGACAACTTTAGAGCAGCAAACTCGAGTATATGTGCAACCATGAGAAATTTCAAATCTGTCTGCGTTCGGCCATTGCAAAACTTCAGCATGGCAATGGTCAAGAAAATGCATCTAATATCGGCTCGATACTGGAGGAACGTCGGAAAAATTCAGACTTCGTTATTCCATTGAGTAAATGGCCATCCTCTCGTTGGTGGACTGATGAATGTACGCGTGAATATAGAAGCCGGAAAGCCGCCTGGAAGAAGCTTCTGCATAATCAATGCCCAACAAATTGGAAAGACTATCAGTTTTTTGCCGACGTATTTAAGTGCCCTGTTATACGTGCAAAAGAAGAATGTTACAGTCGACATTTCGATTATCTTTCCAAATCAAACAATAAGTGTGCTCTGTTTGAGGATCTGTGGTCAAGGAAGGTACTGTAACACCTCTAACTTTAGAATCATATACTTTGACGCCGCAGGAGATGCCAACTCTCTGGAAGAGATAGCTGGAGGTTTAGAAAGTCACTTTAGAACAGATCTCTCGACCATTAGAAAGATGCAGGTATCTATGCATAACTTTGCAGAAATTTCTGTACCTGAATTGACTGAAACTGCACTTTATTTACCAATGACTGCCCCTGTAGCGGATGTAATTACAAATTTCATGTTAGAAGTTTTACTTTTAGATAGTGTGAACTATTCGTTGAAAGGCTCATGGATACCGAAAGAATGGAAACTAGCTAAAATTATACTGTTGGTGAAGAAACATGACGGCAGGTATATATTGGTCAGCATAAGGCCAAATGCCTTGACATCAAATCTGGTGAAATGAATTAAGAGAATTATCTGTACTCGAATAAAAAGATTTATTGACAAAAGGTCAATTCCAAGCCCCTGTCAAATCGGGTTGAGGGCTAGGTGTTCCATATGGAATGCTCATGTTGATTTAGAAAATCGTGTACAGTTAGCTAGACGGGACAACAAATATGCATCCTAAGTTACTTTCGAAATCTCTAAAGCATACGATACTGTAGAGCTTGGTATTCTGATAAATCGTCTGGAATCCCTCAATTTTCCGGCATACATTGCAACATGGATTCACAAATTTCTCTTGGACAGGAAGTTCTATTGCTCCAAAGACGGCTTTTCATCGACTATGTACCCACAAATGGAGGAGTACCGCAAGGCTCAGTGCTGTTTCCGGTGTTACTTATTGTGTTAATGAGCACCATTCCACGTAACGAGGACATAAAAACTTATGTTCATGCAGACGATATAACCTTCTTTGATACTGCCGACACCATTCAGACGTTATACTACCACCTGCAGTCTTATCTCAAGGCCCTGGAGAACTGACTTGATGATAGTCACGTCTGACTAAATCCGAGTATATGTGCCTTTCTTTTCTTACCCTTGGAGTCTTTTCTTTCTCTTGTTACCATTCTGAAGGCATACCACAGGTGAAATCTATTAAATATGTTGGGGTCATTTATAATGCATCCCTAAACTGACGCCAACACATTGAATGCATAGCTGGAAAGGGTGCACGAGCCGTCGGCATTTTACGTAGGATAAGCAACTACTGAGTAGGCATGAAAAGAGATACTCTAGTAATGGTATATCAAATGTATATTCGTCCTATTCTGGAATTCGTATGCATGCTTTTCTGTGGTGCTCCAGCCTACAAACGCCGGCCTCTCAATTTTTTAGAAAGAGAGTCACTACGCTTATGCCTTGGTCTCCCTAAAGCTGTTTCTAACGGCGTTTTATACATATTGTCACGGGGTAGTGACGTGGCCGAAGACAGGAGACTTCGTGTTGGAATTTAACTGTTTATTTGGGCGAACCTGTGCCCGGTAAACGGAAAGTCCAATTACAGCAGCAGTCTCGCACAGATAGCAGTCTCGGACTGATAGCGGCGAACGGAGCGTCGGCCTTCAATCAACAACTGACAAGCGGCGAAGCGCGTCGGCATTTATATTCTTGCTGTCGAATGTTCTCGCGTTATCGTTGGCGGTGGCGTAGGTTCCAGAACAATCTGTAACGTTCGCACAGCGGGCGTGATCTTATCAAAATGATCTACTACAGTCCGGAACCTTCTCGAAAACTGCAGGCGCGGTTTGCGCTGAGAATCGTGTGGTGTTTGGGGATGATAACAAAAACTTGGGAAATGGAACGTGGCATTATATAGAATCGAGAGTTCCTTCTCTTTCGGGCAGGTTTCGTACCTTAACCGTTCAGACTTTTTTCAAGATTTTATTAGTCACCACTCCAGCAGTCGCACACAGTATCCATATCGTTTCCGGAATTATTTTTTGGTGTTAGATGGCTGCGGTTTCACACCCCATAAATTGTATTTGTACAACGTTTACTGGACCCGCTGAATGTACGTATCGGCTAGATAAGGCTGACAAGCGATAATTCACCTCATGTGTATATTCAATTTGACGACATTTTCCCTAAAAATGCAAATTTGCTCCCAATCACTCTAAATACACTCTAAATGGTTTATTGCAAGAACACTTACAGAGCATCAAAACAAGTGTAATTAGTGCTACAGATGCATCACAGAGTGACGCAACGTCAGCTGTTGGTATATTCAGCCCAAAATTGGATTGGTCCTATCCACTCCGTCTACCTGATTTCATACCCGTTTTTGTGGCTGAGTTTCTGGCAGTGGTACTCGCCTTACGAAAGTTAAACGCGGAAATTTCATCTGCTGTTATAATTACAGATTCTCTGTAACTTTGCACTGCACTTTCTGTTGGTGCTGAGTTGCACATAATAAATGCCTTTCGTGCATTATTACCCCCCCCCCCATGTGAGAAAAGTTAGATTAGTTTGGGTTCCGGGCCCTAAAGGATTGCTCTTAAACAAAATGGCCTATTCTTTAGCGAAGTCAGCAATAAGTGGACCAATTTTACCGTGTTTTCCACAATCCCCTTTTGTAACGGCTGCGCGACTTCTCAGCGTATCATAATGGAAAGTTCCACAGGTACACCACCCACGAATTCGACTGAATATCGGCGCCTATTATATCCCTGGCGCCCATCCTTTTGTGACACACGTAAACTAAAGTCGCAATCACGAGGCTGTGCTGTAGGGTGCCAAACTAAATTTCTACCAACACAGTTCTGCTCAGGCTCTTTCTCCATTGTGCACTTTGTGTGGTGAGTCAGAAACTGTGGATTATTACATTTTGACATGTAGACGATTTACTACAGCTCGTAGATCCAAGTTGGTGAATATTTTACGTGCCCTTTGAATGAATTTATATATGCCCGTGATTCTGTCCTTTGGAGCCTCTATTTCTGGGTTTGCTAGAGCGAAAGTTAGCGAGGCAGTGTAGAATTATTTGAATGGAACGAAAAGACTTACAAACTAATATTATTCTTTTGTGTCGACGCACACAGAACTTGTCCCCCTCTTTCTTTTTTTTAAGTTAGGTTTTGATCTGGGTCACTAATACAAAATCTTTATATTAAGTACAAATCAGTGATCATCAGAAAGTCATTCTAAAATTTTTAACGTTTTCACTTTGTAAATTCCTCTACTCTAAAATAGAATATTACTTTATAAGACCCCTCATGTATTGGCCGATACCCCACAGTTGCTATGAGCCACAAGTGAAGGGCAACAAAAACAAGAACAAGTGCAAAAAGCGGCACCACCAGCGGGTGGCAGATTTCGATGAGAGTTCGCGGCAGTCAAAGTGTTCTTGATCTGGCGCATAAATAGGCAACTTCAGATTCAGTAACTTCATCATTTCTAAAAGTGATGCTAACGTAAGATATCAACTTGGGATTGTTTTGTCGCCTAAAAGAACTTGGCTCGTACCCACAAAGGGGAGCTCCATTGCATGAAACTCCATGGTACCTTATAATAGAAAACAAAATGTTATGCCACATAAAAAAAAGAAATCAGAAAACGACGAGAAGTGACAGTGCTCGGGGTATGGTGCGGGCTTCCTCTTTCTCGTGGTAAGTCACAGAGAATTGTCTCATGAGGCCGAAATTTTCTTGCCTGTAGTGCCCGGGGAAACCCCTGAAGGGCGGTAAGCCTGATTCGCGTGATCGACGGCTGGGGCTCCAGACGACGCATCCCACCTCCACACAAAGCGGACAAAAAGCACGCCAAGCAACTTTATGTCAGCCTACTATTCCTATAAAGCTGTTGCATGTACAGGGAAAGTAGCAGAAATCGAGTACCTTCGCTAAGACCGAGCGCCATCAGCGCAACCCACCGGCACTCGTTAGCGTAATGAAGCGATACTGAATTGGTTACAGAAATATTACAATAATTACTGCATCCAATTGCCGAGCTAGCGTTCTTTAGAAGCTCTAAGCAAAATAGCTCAGCTAGCAAGGGAATGGCATAAAGTTACATTAAATTTGCTCGAGCTTAGTTTCTTCGGCATCGCATGATGTTGATGAGGAGCTGCCGTTATTGTACACATTCTTTTAAAAAAATAACGGAAGCTAGTTCATTGTTCTTTCCCGTTTTCGGAACGAGTTTTCATTACAAGTTTTTTGAATGCCAAAGGAACTCGTTACATTTACATTACGAAAGTTGGAACGTGTCGTTATATTGTAATGGGTGCAAAAAAGGAAAAGTCAAAAACTAGTTATTATGGGCGAACTTGTGCCCTGAAAATTATGTGCGAAAAGATGGAAGAGTCAGCTAGAGCGTTCCAAAACAAAAACTGTTCAGCTGCCCATGCACCTTCTTCTTCTTCGCAGCTTCAACCCACACTGGCTCGTGCATGTGAACAAGAGGCATGAGTCGTGCGGTCCCAAGCAAGAGTGCGCACAAGACTGTGGACGCTGATTCTTCATAATGTCGGAAATTGTAATCAGTCTCTGTGGCAATATAACCTTGATGTTGACTTTTCAACCGAAATATATTGTCGGATAACCCTGAGGCAAAACAAAGTAAATACTTTAAAGCTCACATCTAGTGGCATGTATTATATATTTTATGAATGTAAGGATATTTTATATAGAGTATATGGAGCAGCATATTGCACCATGAAGAAAGCGAAAGAATACCGATGAATAAGGGTGTAAGGCAAGGGGATACAATCTCCGATAGTTAACTTACCGCATGCTTAAAGGAGGTTTCAAGGGGTCTGGAATGGGAAGAATAACGAATATGAGTTAAGGGAGCGTGCCTTGGTAACCTTCGCCTCGCCGATGACATTGCGTTGTTGTTGCTGAGTAACTCAGGGAACGGGCTGCAATGCATGATTACTGAGTTAGACAAGGGCGCAGAGAGGTGGGTCTTAAAATTAATCTGCAGAAAACAAAAGTAATGTACAACAACTCGGAAAGAAAACAGTGGTTTGCGATAAGTGGAGAGACGCTGGAAGTTTTAAAAGAATACATCTACTCATCAAGACAAGTAGTAAGTACGCACCCAACCATGAGAGTGAAATAACTAGAATAATAAAGATGGGGTGGATCCCATTTGGCAAGCATGATTACTGATTTGTACTTAATATAAAGTTTTTGTTGTAGTGACCTAGATCAAAACCTACCTTTAAAAAAAGGAAGAGGGGGAGAAGTTATGTGTGCGTCGACACAAAGGAATAATATTAGTTTTTTAGTCTTTTCGTTTCATTCAGATATTTCTGCACTGCCTCGCAAACTTTCGCACTGGCGAACCCAGAAATAGAGGCTCCAAAGGACAGCATCACGGGCATAGATAAATTGATTCCAATAGCACGTAAAGGATTTACTAACTTGGATCTACGAGCTGTAGTAAATCGTCTACAAGTCAAAAAGTAACGATCAACAGTTTCTGGCTCGCCACAGAAAGCACACGTTGTAGAAAGAGCCTGAGCAGACCTGTGTTGGTACAAATTTAGTTTGGCATCCTACAGCGCAGCCTCGTGATTGCGACTTCTAGTTTACGTGTGGTACAAAAGGATCGGCGCCAGGGATATCATAAGTGCCGATATTCAGTCGAATTTGTGAGTGATGTACTTGTGGAACGTTCCATGGTGGCACGCCTGCGAAGTAGCGCAGCCGTTACATAAGCGGATGGTGGAAAACACGGTATAATTGGCCCACTTATTGCTGACTTCCCTAAAGAATAGGCCATTCCGTTTAAGAGCAATCCTTTAGGGCCTGGAACCCAAACTAGTCTAACTTTTCTCAAATGGAAGGGGGAGGTAATAATGCACGAAACGCATTTATTATGTGCGACTCAGCACTAAAAGAAAGTGCAGAGCGAAGTGACAGAGAATGTGTAATAATAATAAGGATGAAATGTCCGGGTTTAACTTTCGTAAGGCGAGTACCACTGCCAGAAACTCAGCCAAAAACAAGTAAGTAATCAGGTACACGGAGCAGATAGGACCAATCCAATTTCGGGCTGAATATACCAACAGCTGATGTTTCGTCACTCTGTGATAGATCAGTAACAATAAATACCCTTTTTTGGTGCTCTGCAAGTGTTCTTGCAATAAATATTTAGAGTGTGATGGGGGAGCAACTTTGCATTTTGGGGAAAGTGTCGTCAAATGAATACCCACATGAGGTGAATTATCGCTTGTCGGCCTTATCTAGCCGATACGTACATTCAGCGGGTCCAGTAAACATTGTACAATTATAATTTGTGGGCTGTGAAACCGCAGCCATCTAACACCAAAAAATGATCCCGGAAAAGATATGGACACTATCTGCGACTGCTGGAATGGTGACTCATAAAATCTTAAAAAAGGTCTGAACAGTTAAGGTACGAAACCTGCTCGAAAGAGAAGGAACTCTCTATTCTATATATGTATAAAACACAGTTATTAAAAGCTTTAGGAAAACAAAGCCTAAGCGTAGTGATTCTCTTTCTGAAAGATTGAGAGGCCGGATTTTTTAGGCTGGAGCGCCATAGAAATGCACGCAGCCAACTTCCTAAATAGGACGAATATACATTTGATATACCATTACTAGAGTATTTCTTTTCATGCCTATTCAGTAGTTGTTTATCCTACGTAAAATGCCGACGGCTCGTGCACCCTTTCCAGCTATACAATCAATGTGTTGACGTCAGTTTATAGATGTATTATAAATTACCGAAACATACTCAATAAATTTCACCTGTGGTACGTCCTCAGAATGGTAACAAGGGGAAGAAAAGATTTCAAGGGGAAGACAAAAATTTCAAGGGGAAGAAAAGAAAGGCACATTCACTCGGATTTAGTCAGACGTGAATGTCATAAAGCCCCTTCTCCAGGGCCTTGAGATAAGACTGCAGGCGGTAGTATAACGTAAGAATGGTGTCTGCAGTGGCAAAGAAGGTGATATTCTGCACGAACATAAGTTGTTATGTCCTGGTTACGTGTAATTGTGCTCATTAACACATTAAATAACACCGGGGACAGCAGTGAGCCTTGCGGTACTCCTCTCGTTTGTGGGTACATAGTCGATGAAAAGCCGTCTTTGGAGCAATAGAACTTCCTGTCCAAGAGAAATTTGTAAATCCATGTTGCTATGTATGCCGGGAAATCGAGGGATTCCAGACGATTTATCAGAATACCATGCTCTACATTATCGTATGCTTTAGAGATATCCAAAGTAATTAAAGCTGCCTATTTTTTGTCCCATCTAGCTAACTGTATACGACGTTCTAAATCAACATGAGCATTCCATATGGAACACCCAGCTCTCAACTCGATTTGACAGGGACTTAGAATTGACCTTTTGTCAATAAATCTATTGATTCGAGTGCAGATAATTCTCTCGATCTTTTTCACCAGATTTGATGTCAAGGTTATTCGCCTTATGTTCACAAATATGTACCTGCCATCTTGTTTCTTCAGCAACAGTATAATTTTAGCTAGTTTTCATTCTTTCGGTAACTATGAGCTTTTCAACGAATAGTTCACACTATCTAAAGAAACATTAGAGGATTTTCGAAGTAAAACTTCTAACATAGAATTTGTAATTACATCCGCTCCAGGGGCAGTCATTGGGAAATAAAGTGCAGTTTCAGTCAATTCAGATACGGAAGATACGGCAATTTTATGCACAGATACCTTCATCTTGCAAATGGTCGAGAGATCTGTTCTGAAGCGACGTTCTAAACCTCTCTCTATCTCTTCCAGAAAGTTGGCATCTCCTGCGGCGTCAAAATACGTGATTCTAAAGTTACAGGTGTTACAGTACCTTCCTTGACCGCAGATCCGCAAACAGAGCAGACTTATTGTTTGATTCGGAAAGATAATCAAAATATCGGCTGTCACATTCTTCTTTCTCACGACTAACTGTGCACCTAAGTACGCCGGCAAAAAAGTGATAGTCTTTCCAACAAGTTGGGCATTGATTATGCAGAAGCTTCTTCCAGGTGGTTTTCCGTCTTCTGTAATCACGCGTACATTCATCAGTTTACCAACGAGAGGACTGCCGTTTACTCAATGGAATAACGAAGTCCGAATTTTTACGACATTCCTATGGTATGGAGCCTATATTAGATGCGATTTCTTGACCATTGCCATGGTGAAGTTTTGCAATGGCCGAAAGCAGACAGATTTGAAATTTGTCATGGTTGCACATATACTCGAGGTTGCTGCTCTAAAGTTGTCTCTGGACATACAATGTCAAGTACTACCGGAAGGTGGCCGCCGTTACTTGCAGAGTCAACCACGGACCATAAAAAATATTAATCACACTGGTACAAAACGTCGAATCTAACACTGATTGAGTCTGACCTCGAACAAATGTTACGTGTCCTTTATTTACACATGAGCGATTTTGCTCAATTGTCCACTCCTACAGTCCCCTACCACACAGGTGTGCCTTTCTCCCCCAAGACAAATGATGAGAAGTAAAGTCACCTGTGAGCATACTTTCCTTTCGACAGGCTGCCAAAGAAAGCGCTGCTATGGTGTCTCTTACTTTGTACACCACTGCGGAAATAACAATTTATATTATAAAAAAGGTGGTATCGTGGAAGGTACAAATCTCACGCTATTAATTCACAGAGTCTGACATCCTGACAGTAAATTTTGCGTTTGTGTCACAGTTTCAAGGCTCTTCTTTTTCTTCTTTTACAGCTGGCCGAGAGTGTGGTACGGGGACAAGCAAGTAAGTAAGCAAACGAAAAGAAGGCGTACAAGAAGCAAGCCAGTATCGCTGTCCTTGTCGACACTGGCGTTCGAAGATATCCTGAGGAGTGCGGAAAGCCTGGGGTATACCAGACGGACATTTGGACAAAGGTCATTCACTCGGTGAGTAACAGGTCAAGCTACACTGTGCGTTCTATCGTCACCCGTTTCTGTTATATCTCCGGTATACCGTATGACGTAATGTTCCTGGTCTGGTGTTGCACCAAAGAATGGGAGGACCAACACACGCTGGTACACGGACCTTCAAGATGTAACGACGTGCTGTATAGAGTCCGGGAGGATACAACATTTCTGCCCCATAGCTTCATTAGCTTTGGTGCTGATTGCTGCCGCGAAGGCTTCCGCCGTGTTCGCCGAACTTGTTTTGGCTGAAGCGCAGGTGAATAAACCCGGGCTGCTTACCGATCCAACAGTGGCTAGCGAAAAGCCATTCATGCCGCAGCATGATGCGTCCGTACAAAGCGTGTCGGGTCCGTTCCCAACTGTTCTCGCCTGGCTCTAAATGCTATACATAAAATAAACGGGCAAGCAGGGTCCGCAGGGAAACATTGAAAAACTTACGCTTGCCCCTGCAAACCTAAACCCGGCGGCTTTTTAGAGAAAAGCGAGATCAGCAATCAGAAACTCAGAGAACTGCAGTCGTTGCATGAAGCTACGAATTTCTGACACTACCGTTTTAATATAGCCCGTGATGTGTCTTCACTATGAACAAAAAGTGAGGCGTCATTTCCGCAATTCTCCTCCCCCCCTGTTTGCGAAATCTTCCTTGAAATTTACCACTTCCACGGGTAACCATAATTCGCACCGAAGAGTCAAGAATTCATAAGTATTTAAAGATCCATTATTGTTTACGCTGTGTCCTATCCTTCTCGCTCTTGTACGTCGTACGTATTTAGTAACTGATAAGAATTGTTGGGGTTTTTACCTCGCAAAACTATGATACTATTACGATCGACGTCGTGGTGGAAGATTCTGGATATTTAAGACTATAGCTGGGCTCCTTCAATGTGCACCTGTATCTAAGTATATGAACCTCTAGATTTTAATCTACATTAAAATCCGGCTTCCGCGGCCAACATCTTATCCCACGACCTCATCAAACTTCGTCGCGCACGACGGATACGTGTCAATTTTGAAATGAGTTCCGGCTACATTCACGTATAAGTGCTGCACTTTGTGGTGCACCTGGCCTTCTTACACCTCTTCTTTGTTAAACACGGTTTAGGGAACGGAAGAATCAGCTGTTCAAGTGCAGCGCACTGTCTCATATCTGCTTTGTGTTCGCGCGACATAATTTTAGCACTAAAATTTTGTTGCAAGCCTCTTATCTGAAGGCGTAAAACGTTTAAACATTCCTTAAATTTCATTATTTTCTTGCTTCCCAAGCTTACGCAAGCGCGCAATCACCAAACCCTCAGTTTGGGATGTACCAAGAAGGTTGTTTGGCTGTGCGCTTGATTCATACTTCATAATTGTTCTCAATTTGTTTATACTAACAACTTCAAAACGGCCTTGTAACGTATACCAGTTACTTGAGGGGTGTAGTTTAGATACTGAATTATTGCTGTGGATAAATGATATCGCGTGTATTCCTAACACACTTGACATAGTTTTATACAGACCTAGTAGTGTGGCAGCTAGGGCTAGTTGGTATGGCATGACAAAAGTCATAGCGCGAGAACAAAACGACGACACAGAGACTTGAAGAACACGAAGCGCTCGTGTCCTACGTGTCCTTCTTGTCTCTGTGTCGTCGTTTTGTTCTCGCGCTATAACTATCGTTTATACAGACCATTATTCTCGGAGGAACATTGTTTTTTACTTACAAAGCAAGAGATTCGACCCCGCAGATGTGGTACTTCTGGTAGCATCTCAGACTTTACTAGTGAGATGCGACTACGCGTGTGAAGATCAGAATATCGCGATGATTCTTGCCTTAAGCTGTGTTTAATACTTGCCGCCTTAGCTATAGAGGGTGCTGGCAAACACTCTACCCAGGGACCGAATACTCATAAATATCACACAAATGGGTCAGAGTACATTTTCGTAATTTTTTTAAAAAGTTGTCGGTTTCTGACAGAAATAAAGAGGATCAGCAAGGTGCGTAAATTCTGGAGGGGAGGGGTGCGTGTAAATACCCCCCCCCCACCGACACCTAATTTCTGCTGTAACAAATGCGTTGTTTCCAGACATCTTGTCATGCCGCTTTTTTAAATTTTGTAAGCAAAGTGAGGATGTATTGAACAATGATGCTGCATATATTTACCTTAACAGTTTCTTTGCAGCGCACGTACGCATTTCAGACGACTCTGTGTTTATAAGTGACACTTTCTTGATCAAGCCTGCTGTACAACCATGCAATGTGAATTCCTTAAACATCCTCAATATTCTTGCTTGTGCTTTTCGCTTTCTTGCTGGTCTTTGCTTCGACAGCGTTATTGCAATCATGCCGTGCACCCTAGCTTTAAGAAAAATGCCATCATGGGCGTAGTCCAAAAATTTTCTGATAGGTTTGTCCCATTCGAATATAAACATGGCCCGAGTAGGGCACTATGGTTCTGCACGACGCAAGCCACCCCCCTCTCTCTCCGCTTTCCCCTCCTTTACTGCCCGCACGCATGCAAAGCTGTTCGATTTCCAGCAAAAATCAAGCACACTGCCTTTTTGCGTTGTTCCCACTTGTGCCCCAGGTGTTTGTTTTTCTTCTTTCAGTGTGAATTATCTCCTCGAAGTTCCCTTTTTTATCCTTACCACCAGTAGTCCACAGTGCCATTGTAGCTTGCTTGTCACCGCTCTATTTCGAAATTTCAGATACGGTCAAACGGGTACAGGCAAGGCCTTCGAAACGGAAGGCGACAGGTCGAATGTGAACTTGTGCTGGGCTGATGACCCCTTGGCTGGCATCATTCCACGCACGCTACAGCAGCTGTTTGAAGAGCTTCAGTCGCAGGATCTTGAGTTCACCATCAAGGTGTTCTGCCTTGAGTTGTACAATGAGGAGCTCTTTCACCTGCTCCATTCTCACGAGGAAACTTCAAGGCTGAAAATCTTGGAGGACTCCTCCAGAAAGGTGCGTCTTCTGTGCTTCACACTTCACGGAACATGGCGTTTTGTACGAGCAGCGTATTGCTGCGGTAAAGCTGATGTGCTGATTATTGTACATTGTTGCAGGGCAATATTACTTATTTGTACTTCAGGTACTCTGTGCTATGAGGGGAAACTATAGAGCAGCATTCGTTGGCGCACCTCATAGTGCTCATGCACCATTGGCAGAGTTGCATGGCTCGAACAATATACGTTCCTGGGGCACCACTTAAGTAGGGCTGCTGGAAGTGCAGCGGATGCGGCTGCAGTGTATAAGCGCAGTATGAGTATTTTGAGTTTGTATTACTGTTCGCGGGGGTTTCTCTCTAAAGTATAATTAGGCATATATGTTCGTCACTCATTGCGGTATTGTTGTTAGGTGTCGCAATGGAAGTTTTTAAAGTGGAATCTTCTGGTGCTTCAAGCAAGTGCGCTAAACTGTCAAATTAGAATATTAATGGCAAAAGGGCCTTTGGTGCTCCTTGGTTGCAAACTCTCAGGCCAACGGGCCGACTATGGACCGGTTAGCGTGCAGTTGATGCTGTGCCAGAGCAAGAGCTTTCAGTGAACCGTAAGCAGCCTAATTTAAGCAAGTGGGCCTTCCCGTCCACAAATATATATATATATATATATATATATATATATATATATATATATATATATATATATATATATATATATATATATATATATATATATATATATATTGTTTCCAGAGTTTCCAGGACCAGAAAACCACAATTGGTTAACAGAAAAAAAATTGCCACCTTAAAATATTTGGAAGTGTCCACTGAGCTGCAACAGTTTCTTCGGATTTCATGAAAATGATATTTCGCTGAGATCCCACAAGATAACTGTTGTAGCTGTAGGTCTGAATAGTTTAGGCCACATACTAGAAATAGTTTTTTTAATGAACAGTTTTTACTTTTGAGCGCTGTTCTTTAAACTGAAAAAAATTGCGAATTTTTTATTTTTTTTATACTGATAAATGTCAGACTTTCCGAAAATTTCTAGCGCAGCGCCACGTTTTAGGTGAACAGATTTGCAGAACGTGATTGCTGAGAGTGACGTCAAACGTTAGCAGAAGCATTTAGCTGAGAACATGTCTCAGAAAATGCAATATTTTAAAGACCATTATAAAAAAAAGCGATTTTTCATTTTCTTTTAACTCTTCAAACGGCGTCGAGCGAGCTCGATGCCATGGTTACTCAATTTACATCACTTTTAATATTTTTCGGGCTTTGTAATTCTGTTCCCACAAAAGTAATGCAACATGTTTTTACAGATTAAGTTAGAGCATCTGCTTGGGTTCAATTCTGATGAAAATCGAAGATAGCTCTTTTTCCTATTATTGGTCTTCAAGATATTACATCATAAAATACATGTCCTCAGTTAAATGCTTCTGCTAACATTTGACCTCACTGCTGACCCACAGGCCGCGGGTTTCGAATCCCGGCTGCGGCGGCTGCATTTCTGATGGAGGCGGAAATGTTGTAGGTCCGTGTGCTCAGATTTGGGTGCACGTTAAAGAGCCCCAGGTGGTTGAAATTTCAGGAGCCCTCCGCTATGGCGTCTCTTGTAATCATATGGTGGTTATGAGACGTTGATCCCCACATATCAATCAAGCATCAGCATTTGACCTCACTCTCAGCAATCACGTTCTGCAAATTTGTTCTTCTCACGTTTTGCTGTGCTCTCGAAATTTTCCGGAAGTCTGACATTTATGTGTGCGGTGCAAAAAATGTAAAATGTAAGCAATATAAGTCTGCGAGCTGCTTTCCTGATTTTTTTTTTCGCTTGAAAGAACAGCGTCTAAACTGCCAACTAATAAGGGTTTATCAAAGAGAACTATTCTTAGCATGTGGCGTAAATTTCTCGAAGTTACAGTTAGTACGGCTAAAACCGGTTTTTTTTCTTTTTTGAGGTTTCATCGAAATGTCACTTACACCAAATCTGAAATGGTTGCTGCTTACTGAACGCCTCTGAATTTTTTAAAAAAACAGAAAGGGGTTTCCTGGTCATGGGAATTCGGAAAAAAATATATTTTTTGGCAAAAAAGGGTGGTCAGCGGACATGCACTGACGTTTTTATCTGAACATATTTAAACACACCTGCTTATTGTCTGAAAAGTTCATTTTTGCTTACTAATACTGCTGCATCAGTTTTATAATTTGACACCGCATTTTTTATTTTTTACAAGAATGATGGAAATGAGGCCGACCAGCCAATCACAAGACATCCTGGAAAAAGAAGCACAAATAGAGCACCTGAACGCAAAGCTTTTAACCGTGAGTTGTATACGATTTATTTCTTTCATTCAATTTTTGTGTGTGCGTGTGTATGTGGACTGGAAGAAGTAATAGTGGCTTCGTATTTACCAAAGAACCTTAACTCACTTTTTTGGCGCTTTTTCTTGTCTCAGTCATTCGTGCAATCAAGTACACTTGTTGTTTCAAAGCTGGCAAACATGTCCTATTTGTGAGAGACTCTGAGAGACTGTTCTGCAGAAATTGCAGATGGGAACTAAAAATAATAGGGCCCAGTAATGCTCATACTTTTGTTTTTACCTCCTACAGTTTGGGTCGCATTGATGTAATTTTCATCTAACAGCAGTTCTAGTACCATTTGTCTTGTTAACCAAAGATGTCGTTGCTGAATCCGTGAGTGCTGTACTTAGTGTTTTTGTGTTTGACATGGTTCATAATGTTGGCACATACTTTTCAAAAAGGGCGACTCTCAATGTGCATGTCATTTAGAGAAACTGCCTTTGGGCATTCATTGGTGAATGCATGCTGTGAAACAATATTTTCAAAGGTTGTTACTAGTCTCTCACAACTGTGGCTGTATTTTTTATAATGGTCTACATTTCCTTAATGAATTAGGCTAAAAGTTCCTATGACAGCAGAACAAAATCGCTTGATAGTATGTGCTTGGTTCTTGCTCTGTAGATGACGGAACTTTTTGAGAACTAAGCGAGAAGTTGCAGACACAACCGAGCAGCTGCGGGCAACAGCAGCTGAGCTCCACAGCACGAAGAGAACCTTGGATGCAAAAGAGAGCAGGCAAGTCTCTAGAGCTTTTTAATCTCTGGGCCCAAGCTCTGCTCAACATTGGACGTTGCATTATAGTATCACCAGAAAAGTAGTTAAATTAAGGTTGGCATGAACTTTAATTTTCTACACACAAGGTGGTCAGCGGTCAAAAGTAAGTTTGGTGCCTCTGGCTTGTTTTTCTATATCTTAAAATGATGGCAACTGTGCGGAATGCTATTAACAGATTTTCCGAAGAAAGAAGTTCATTGGAGTACACTCAACGTAAATATGCTAGTCACTTCAAATTGCCTCTGAATGAGTCTAGAACTCTTGAAGCACTCTTATTGTTCCTGAGGGCAAGTGTGATTTCATTTGCGCTTGTGAAATGGTTTCAGATAATTAGTGATGCTTAATATATAAAATTAACCCGGCAGAGCAAAAACCTGATGCTCGATACATTTGTCAGGAAAAACTTTGTTAGTCGAACCCCTTTGTGAGAGATTCTGATGTAAGTGGCAAACGAGTACAGGAAACACCAGTGGGCTGACATTAGTGATAGAAATGCTGCTCAAATTGTTCCACCCTTCTCTAAAAAAGAGTTGTTGCTCCATGGTGCTCGAAATTGCAATACTATTTGTTAGTAACTGCTCCAAACTTGCTCCAAAATGGCTATGGGGAAACTAAAAACAATTGAGTTAAACCATGCGATCATACAGCAAGCCTAAATGAAAACAAGAGCCAGCTGTATACTGTCGTCTAGTATACATCTTGCATAGTAGCTGTATACTAAAATATTGACAATGCTACATGTAGTAGCATTTTTATTTATATCTGATATACTAGTTGTATATTTGTGCCTTGCAAGCAGGCTATTTTGGTGAAATGCGTGCGAGACTTTCTAATCATACTAGCCGCTGGTGTGACGACATTAATATCTGACTAATAACATATAGCATTTTCATCAGCTTTTATCTCATTTATGTCTCAAGAACAAGCAATTTAAAATTTTAAATGTTAGTTCATTTAACCTACTCGATTTTCGAAAAATTTAATGCTGGCTACTTTCGCAAAATATGAAAATAACATTTGGTGTTCAAAGACCATCGACCTGCCTAATTATGTTTATTGTAGTATTCAGTGATTATTATATGTGCCATATATTTGATAATAAATATGAATACTTCTAAGAGGCTCATTTGATGCATTAAATTCCAGGAGTCATTTGGAACATTTTGCGATGTGTTCCGAAAACATCAATAGCTGCTGCAGGCTAGAGTTTCGTCTGCTCCAAAGACAAGCAAGGCTGCTGCAATCGGCAATTTTTTGTCCAGAATATGCTTCAAAAATTGGAATGTCTCTTCCGTCTCTGCTATAATAAAATAGATGTTGCTAACAAAAGCATACGTGGTACCCTGCTTATAAGAAGCGCCTCCTATAAAGGAGAAAAATATCTCCCCGGTGCATGCCTCTTATAAAAGGATTCAACGGTAGAGGGCATGTGGACTTTTTATTTTGTTTTCTTTTTCGAAAAAGCAGATGTATTTTGGAAACTTGCCACAGTGTCGTATCGAGTAATCATTCTCGTTACCCATTCATTGTATTTCGGTGCACGTTAAAAACCCTGATTGGTCAAAATTTCCGGAGCCCTCCACTATGGCATCTCTCATATTCATATGGTGGTTTTGGGACGTTAAACCCTACATATCAATCAATCAACCCATTCATTGCAGGTGCTGTCAAAAACAAGTGTGGAAAAAGAAGAGCAGGCCTACCTTGTGCAAGCCCAGAGCAAGTTACAGCAACTGCTGAAGAGGTAAAAATACTACTTATATTATTACATTACCTTTGAATGGACAGCATCAGTGAAATTTGTGCCACTAAGGTTATGATTGAGACTTTGTCGCCTCATTCTGAAAACGAAATCGGGGCACAAAAACTAAATTTTCAGCCATACACCGTAGATACAGCTAAAAAGTTAATTAAGCAGATCAACCTGTCATCGCAACATGGCCTGCGCACAAAAAGCATGTAACGATTGGCATTTAAATATATATCTACAAGAAGAAATTATGCAAATGAAACACTCAAGTGTGTTGTTAGCCATGAAGCTGCGAGCATTTATTACAAGATGAAGACATGAGCTGATTAATGCGATACAGCTTCAGCATACTAAAAGCGAGGAATTGTGTAATTTTCAGGAACACTTAAAGTGTCAATCAATATACGGTAAAACCTCGTTAATTCGAACTTGGTTATTTTGAAATCTCGTTTATTTCAACATATTTCCACGGTCTTGTATTTTGCGATCCAAGTCTGAGCGGATAATTTCAAGTGGCTGTTAACACCAATCCGGTTAATTCAAAAACTTTGGGTGCCATGTGCTAATGCCCGATGCAGATTTTGCCGCCAATCCGCAAAAACAGCGGCTCTTAAGAGCCACAAGGAAATTCACTGTAGCGATACAAATTTGTGGCAGCTGAAGCCCCCCAGCCTCGCTACTTCCAGCACGAAAAAACAGAGGGGGGGGGGGGGTCAGCTAAAATATGCGCGTGCAAAAAACAATTTGTGCTTTGCTGCAACGCAGAAGTTACATGCGGGAATCATGTGGCCTGCTTCTTGCAACATCAGCGTGTCATGGTTTATCTTTGCTTTCTTAAAATATAAAGAAAATAATAAAGGATAGTCTAGCGCAGTTTGTGATGCATGCGAACATCCTGTTGCTGGTTGCTCTAGCAATTTTGGCACTTGCGCTGCTGGCAGAGCTCTTGCTCCGCAACATCTACTTAGAAAACTCTGTTCGAAAGCTTCAGTGATTATGTTTTCCAGCCAGAACACACCGTGAATTTTGTCACACTGGCCATCATTAAATTCTTTTTTATATTTATGGCCAGTTGTTGCCAACATGTTGTTACTGTGTCGCAGTGAAAACTCCTTCTCCACAGGCATGCATTTCAGGCAATGACATCTTTTTTGTTTATTTTTCGGTAACAGCAGTGATGAGGCCCGCCGTTCCCCCATGTTTGCGGCAAAATTTAAACCGGGTATTGCTGGAAAACAAATTCCTCGGAGTCTTAAACTAGCCAGCACAGCAAGCGATTAGCCCCGATTAGAGTGGACTCCTCTTAAACGTAACTCGAAGAGGCAAGAAAATTTGTTCCATTTATGAGGAGTTTCATTTAAGCAAAGCCCGCAAAAATGAAATAATTACGACTTTATTTCAAAAGCACCAACTGTGGATGACTGAACTAAAAAATTTGAAGTATACTACACTACCATATAATTAGACAAAAATGTTTCTAATATTGCTGACTCGGAAAAAAAGAGGTGAAAACAATTGATTGGCCTTGTTCAAACACTTTCTCGCTTAGTAGGAGTGCATTGCTGAAAGGCTACACAGGAACTCGATGCCACCGTCGTGTTCAAAGTAGAGGTGCAATAGGATGACAGCATCTCTTGCTGTACTGTCAAGCCACTGTAATGGGCTCGAGATTACACACCATCTCATTACCACTGGAGCACGGGTCCTCATCCTGAACTTCAGCTACAGGTTCCTCAAGGCTGTGCTCAAGTTCTCGAAAAGACGTAAATTGTTGCTCGGCATGCGCGAGCATGTGCAATCGCTTGATCGGCTTGGCTAGGCTACCTTTGGCTTTTGTTTCATGATTGCTAGACTGTCGTGGCCACTTCTGCTGTTCATGGATTTGCCCGTTTTAGTTTTATTTAACCGATGTAAGCTAAAAAATGTTCCGATCACCCAACAATTTTTATCATTTATTGTATATGAGACCAACCAAAGTAGCCTAGATAGTTTCGTTTATGCGGCTTTTCCGTTTAACAGAGTTTCGTTTAAAGGGAGTCCACTGTACGTCGAGTGTTTCCAAGTTCTTTTCATCCCACTTTTGTTTGTTCGGGCAATTCGAAAGCCCCGTTAATAAAAGATTTCTCTTAGTGCCAGTGAATTTGAATTAACAAGGGTTTACTGTAGTGTCTGTAGTCTCGTAAAAACTTGGGCTGCATGCAGATCACTTCAGGGATAGAACGGATAAGGAGAATGACTTTTAGCTATTTCCAAGGTTCGTTGTTTTACGGTTTTTCTGTCGTTGCTGATTATTAAAAAAATATTGTGTGTTGAATATTTTCGGATATACAGTAGCATTCGATCCTATTACCAAATCGAATACAGCACTATTCGATTCGCTAATTGAAATTTTTGAATATATGCACACCCCTAATCGTTCAGTATTTGTTATGATATATAACAGGATTATTACAGAGCATGATTATACACACGAGGGTCCCAAAGTACAAGATAGCATTGTAGCGCACCTCATGCGTCCTTATGGTGAAACCAACATAATTTGATGGTGAACCAGCATATCATAAAAATCGAGCCATGTGAACACAGATGTACTGCAGTGAGCCACAAGTAACACGTTTCTTCTTTCTAACAGCCAATATTGCCGTCAACTGCCAAAAAAGTTCATGCAAGTCGCTCTCACTCTGCAAATTTTTAAAATTGAGTCTTTTCTGTTACAAACTAAGCTTGCGAGTGTTCTCAGTGCCGGATTTGGCGCAATAATGAATGCGCAGTTCCATTGTCTTGCGAGTTTCTTTCTGTTCACAGAGACAAAAATGAGTCATGGTGGCTTCTTCGTGAAATCAAAAGTACAACACAATATGGTTTCTCAAAATAATAAAATCCAAACTGCACTCTAATCTTAATATAACAAAGTCAAATTTTACAAGAAAATAGGTTTGTTATATCCAATAATTCATTTTAAAACTTATTACCAACTCAATTGCAAGACTATTTACTTTGTTAAAACCAATATTTTGTTATATCTGTGTTCGTATTATTGAGATTTCAGTGTAATGAGAAATAAACAATATCTATTTGAATTAGTACTCACAAAACTCCAATCAAACTTTTGCAGAACGCAGTTTGAGATTTCGAAACATTGGGTAATGGTGGCAGTAGGGAGGGGAAAGAGGGGAAAGCATGGACAAAGGGATTCTGAATTTCTGCACGACGCTCGATTTTGTTCGGCCTCCTTACTCCACTTTCTTAATTAGTGCAACCTTTTCTTCTAGCGTTAGCAACTTGCATTGCTCTGATGTCATGCCTGCTGCACTCGTGCTAAATTGCCGTTCCTCACAGCGAAAAATTCCTACCGCTCGGTATGCGCAGATGAACGGAAATCACACTTCGGGAAAATCACGAGCATTGCACTCACGGACCTCATGTGTCACAGCATCGCGCAAATCTTGTGAAAGGTTTGGCGGCGGAGATTTGGTTCTCTTTCCAGTAAATATTTCGCGGTACCTGCAATCCGACGCTACAATACTTCTAGGTAAAGGAAAAAATATACAAGGGATGTATAGGAAAATGTTCAGTGCCACAGAAAATTTCAACTGAGCCAATTTTTCGAGATATGCGAGCTTGAGTTTACGAGGTATTGCTTTAAATAAACCCCTTCACTTCTCTGACTACCCCATGCCGTTCATCCTTATTAAACGCACCTTGCAAATGAATTGGTGTCAAATTGACAGAAGTTGATTATGCGTGAATTATATAACTTTATATGCATGCTGGTAATGGCTTCCTATGACCTGATTTTCTGTGAAATATAGGTGTTATTCAGTAAAAAAAATTCCTTATACTGTTGAATTACTTGTGTTGTTTTGTGCTAAAAAGCTGACATAGGATGACATTTAATAATTGATAATGACCTTGCTTTTATTTATAGCCCATCGTTTACAAAATTCTCTTTGTTTTCAGAGTGGCCTGAATCCACCACTCACCAAATCGCTTCAATCTTCTTCTGGATCATCGACAGAGTCTCTGTCATCCAATCGTGCGGTACTCTACAACTTTATCAATTTAAAAGAATAAAAGTGATTAATAAGTAAAGATGCCACTGAAACATGCAGATGATAATTGTAAACAGCTGTGCTATGAAGCTGTTTATATTTGAAAATGACTGAAGGAGTCGCTGTCTCATCCTCGGGGACGCAAGCCTCCTTTCTGCCTTCTTCACCTGCGCTTGTGTTAGTTGCAATACACTCAAACCATGAATTACCACGGTTATTAGCCGTAAACACAAAAGGACGAAGAAGCCAACATCACGAGTGGCAGTCTCTGGTGTTTTTCGAGTAAAACAACGTTGCGCGTCTGCTCGTGCGCTTTGTTTTTGTATGTGAATAGAGCCTTGCTGTTAACGTCGAAAGGAAGCCTTGTGTCCTGTTCTTTGCACGTTGCGGCACTGGTGGAGGTGCGGTGCTTCTATGACTGATGCTCGGGACTCCTCCGCGGTCCGGCACTTCAAGTCCAACACCGGGACCCGTTTCCTCAGTGGATACCCCCTCCACCGCTACAGTCGCCGACAGCGAAGCCTTAGTCCTGAGATGATTCTCCTGGAACTTTCCCAGCAAACCACTCCGCCTGGATAAATGGCAACTGCAGGTGCTTCCCAGCTGACTTTTGAGCAGCCTCAGATTCCGGAGACATTCTATGGTGAGGTGTATGAAGACGTCGAGGACTGGTTAGCCCAGTATGAGCGAGTCGCTAAGGCAAACCGCTGGACCACCGAGCTAAAGATTTCACGCGCCTACTTTGCTTTAGCGGACAGCGCTCGTACGTGGTATGAGAACCACGAGGCAACGCTGTCTTCATGGAATTAATTTCGGCAGCATATTTATCAGCACCTTCGCAAACAACGACAGCCGTGACTTTGCTCAGCAACTCATCGAGTGGCTCTAAATAAAATTGAAAGAAAAAATGATATGATTATCAGTTATTTTATGTTATGACTATCATTTGATGACAATGATATGATTATCATTTTCCAAGGTGGGCTCGGTGGCTGTGCCACGACGCAGTCTAATCCACTTCTGTTCGTGATGCAGGATTTCGTACGCGCTATCAGCTGCGTGCTCGTACCTGTTTTTCTGGGCGCGGTATCATGCATCGATGCGAGCAACCCTTTCCCGTCAAGGTCCGCCAACGCAGATTACTGGCGCCTACTTCCAGCATTGGCCACCACTGCCCTATCGACGCTGCAGTCCGGAAACTGGACGCACGGAAGAGCTCTCACAGCTTCACCGTCATCGACTTCAACAAGCGCACGGCGTATAAATCCCCCCCCCCCCCACCAGCCGGCCGCGCTCTGTGGGCTCGGTGGCTGTGCCACGACGCAGTCTAATCCACTTCTGTTCGTGATGCAGGTCAGTAATCATCACTGTATTTTTGCTAAAAAAGCAAGCAACCGATGCCTTGTTCAGCTACCGAGCCCCCAGTGCTGTGTTTGCATTATTTCTGATTGTATGAACATTGTGTTTTCTCTGCTGTTGCTGTTGGGTGGAGATATTGAAACTAACCCTGGTCCGACCATCCTAGAACAAATAATGACTGAACTGAAAAGCTTGTCTTCCGGTCAATCCCAGCTCATTAGCGATGTACAAATCCTAAAAAGCCAGCTCTCTTCCACTGATAAAGCCATTTCTGAACTTGGCAAGAGAATCGACAGTCTAGAATTCCACTACAGTAGTGTCGATACACTCCGATCCGCTCTTGACGCCATGGCCACCGCCTCCTCCCAGGCAGCTACCCAGGTCTCTGTACTGGAGGCTCGACTGGACAATGCGGAGAATCGTTCCAGACGAAAGAACTTGTTGTTTCACGGCCTAGCGGACGACAAGCCATCCAAAACGTATGTGCAGTCTGAGGAGCGTATTACTGGGTTTTGTAGGGACCACCTAAAAATAACTGTCGAATCCAAGGATGTCGAGCGTGCCCACCGTCTTGGCCGCCACACGCAAGGCCGGTGTCGGCCTATTATAGTGCAGTTTACATCCTTCAAAACCAAGGAAGCCATCCTTGCTAAGGGCTCGCAGCTTAAACATTCAGATTTTAGTATCGGGGAGGATTTCTCGCATCGGGTCCGGAACGCACGGAAGCACCTACTGGTTTTTGCTAAAGTAAAATTAGGTCCCTTCCTTTTACGGTATAAGACCCTTTTTATGGGCTCCAAACGATACGTATTTAACGAGGCAACTGAAAATGTAGAAGAAAGCTCGTAGCAGTTGCCTTCACGCCCCAGATCTTCTAATTGTCCCGTCTTTGGTCACAAAGCCAATCTTTCTTTTTCGGTCATTTTCACCAACATACATAGCTATCTTTCCAAACGCGACCACGTGTCCGACCTTGTATCTTCATCTAACAGCAGCCTACTTATATTAACTGAAACGTGGTTGACCTCTGACGTCACCGACAGCGAAATTTTGACCGACTTGCCTCACTTTAATCTTTTTCGAAAAGATCGTCCCGGCACCCGGGGCGGCAGCGTCCTGATTGCTACTAACGAACAACTTTCATGCTCCCTTATAAACATTGATTCCGACCTAGAAATATTGTGGTTGCTTTTTCGTTCCGTACCACAGTCCGTACTACTAGGTGTTTGTTATAGGCCTCCCAAAAGTACCCCGGATTTCGCGCGCCAGCTTAATGGTATTTTAGCCGAACTTACGACCAAATACCCAAATGCTCACGTCCTCCTCCTGGAGGACTTCAATTTTCCTAACATTGATTGGTGTATTCTAACTTCATCTGCACCCAATGCAAAGGAGGCCAACGATTTCCTTGATGTTTGCCTCAACTTTAATCTCACTCAGTTGATAACACAACCTACACGTGCTACTCGAGATACTGCTAACATTCTTGACCTAATCTTAACAACTGATCCTGAGAGCCTTTCTTCTATAACATATATTGATGAAATAAGTGACTATAAGGTTATTCACGCTAATTTTACCTTCGTTCCTCAAATGCGCCAAGCCTGCACTAAATCTATTAGGTTATATGACAAGGGTAACTACGCGGCCATCACCCGAGAACTTGAAGTTTTTCTTCCGACGTTCCGTGATGGTTTCTGGGAGCGACCCATTAACAATAACTGGTTAATCTTCATAAACAAGTTAAACCAGCTAGCTGAGCAATTTATCCCTAAAATAAGCTTTCGTCCCACCCGCCAAAAACCTTGGTTTACTAAAACATTAAAAAGGCTTGAAAATAAGAAGAAACGCCTCTTTCGGGCTGCGAAGAATAAAAACACTGATTCTGCATGGGAAAAATACAAGGTTGCCGAGAAAGCATATTCAAGTGAAGTGCGCAACGCCAATACTCATTTTTTCATACGGAACTTCCGAAAATTCTTGCTGATTCACCGAAGCGTTTCTGGCAAATTATAAACCCTCCTAACACGCCCCCCATCACCCTTACTAATGATACTGGTCAAGAATTAAGTTGTTCAGAATGTGCCAATATATTCAATGCCACCTTTTCGTCTGTGTTTACGAATGAATCTGACCCCGTTGAAACAGAATTAGTCTCTGTTAATCTGCCGGAAATGCCACCCTTTAACATAGGTTTCAATGGTATCCTGTCTTTAATAGAAAAAATGAAACTGTCATTCTCGGCGGGTACTGACGAAATTACATCCAAGCTGTTAAAGAACACAAAGCACATATCAGCCGAGTTTTTGTTTTTGCTGTTTTCCCAGTCACTTTCCTCAGGTATTCTGCCTCTCGACTGGAAGTATGGAAAGGTCATTCCGGTTCACAAGACATGTAAAAGAGACTGCCCGTTAAATTATCGTCCCATATCATTAACCAGCGTGTGTTGAAAACTCATGGAACATGTCATATACACTCATGTCATGCATTTTCTTAATTCTAACAATTTCTTTCATTCCTATCAACACGGATTTCAAAAAGGCCGCTCATGCAAAACCCAACTAGCCCTTTTCCTTCACGACCTGCATGCTAACCTTGATGGTAACCTCCAAACTGATGCTATTTTTTTTTGACTTCACTAAAGCTTTCGACAAAGTTCCTCACCAGCGCCTACTAAAAAAACTTTCTCAAATAAATCTACCAGCTGAACTTCTCAATTGGATTACTCATTTTCTGACTAACCGCTCTCAGTTTGTTTTCCTTAACAACGTCAAATCTAACTCGCTTCTTGTTAGGTCTGGAGTGCCACAGGGATCTGTCCTCGGCCCGCTTTTGTTCCTAATCTACAATAACGAATTACCTAACAATTTATCCTGCAACCTTCGTATGTTTGCAGATGATTGTGTCATCTACCGCAAAATAACCAACACTTTTGATCAAGCAGCACTACAGAATGACCTTGATGAAGTATTAAACTGGTGTGACCATTGGCTTATGACCCTTAATCTTAACAAACGCAAATTATTTTCCTTCCACCGCCGCAAAAACCCACTCTAATTTTCCTGTGAAATTGCTAACATGCCAGTCGAAACAGCCGTATCCTATAAGTATCTTGGTGTAACATTAACCCCTGATCTTTCCTGGTGAACGCATATCACTAACATGAATTCATCAGCCAACCGATCATTAGGATTTCTAAAACGTCCCCTACGTCACTCACCGTATCACGTTCGTCTTGTTGCCTATCAGTCGCTAATCCAGTCCAAACTAGAATACGCATCACCCATCTGGAGCCCTCACCAAGTTTATCTGATCAACGCTATCGAAGCAGTTCGAAATCGTGCCGCTCGCTTCATTCCTTCTCCTTATTCTTATGATGTCATTGTTTCATCCCTTAAAAATGAATCCGGTCTATTAAGTCTTTCCCTTCGCCGCAGAATTGCTACGTTGTCACTGTACCACAAGTTGTTTCACAGCTCACTCCACCAACCACCTTACATCGCTCCCGCCGCACGCACGCTCCCGCCACCCACTTCAAGTTTTCCGACCCTGATCTGGCACCCCAACATTTTCTGCATCATTTCTCTGCCACGCCGCCAAAGAATGGAATGACCTTCCCCACGATGTTGTTTCAATCACCTGTCCATCACGTTTTACTCAAAGTGTGTCAATGCATCTGCAATGTTAACCTGTGGCTTTTGTATCTTTGTTGTACAACCCACCCCTTATGTAACACCCCCCCCTGTGGGGTTTTTAAGGAAATAAAGTGAAAGTGAAAGAGAAAGTTCATATTGACCACCCCCTCTGAAACCTTTCATTCACACATTGGCTGTCCTTGTGACTAGGTCACCATGCATCACTTGTAAGTGCACTCAGACCCACATCAATTTCGCTAGTGGCAGTGCCGCTAAGGCAGCTTTCAGTGTGCCAAGTGGGGTTGCTAGTGGGTAAGTTATTAATGGTAGACAGGTACACAATTCTTTTTAACACCAAAGACTTGGCAGATGCTTGAGTTTTTAAGTCAAGAGTAGACAGTAAAAGTGTAATTAATCACGCGTTGCTTTCACTGTGGGCTTCTACAATGAGATGTTATTGTTAATAATCACATCTTGAGGAACTAACAGCATGTGGACCTTTACTTTATAATTTTCCGACAGTCCAGGAAGACTATCAAGTTAAAACATAAATGAACATAACCTGTTTTGCTGCAGTTAACTTTAGATGATGCAGTTAACGTGATCCATATTTTTTGGAACTACATACTGGCTTTCACCCCCAGGCTGAGGTCGAATGAAACCTTTTTGGTGGCTTTAAAAAATTCTTTCCATCGTTACTCTGGTTGTATCAGTTGCCTTTCTTGTGCCAGAGTATCGGTATTAAGAGGTTCACGAAACAGTGCTGACGAATGCCGTTTCTTCAGAGCAAAGTGGTGATGAGGTGGCTCGTGAGGATGTTGCTGAGTTGGAGCGTTGGAAGCAGGAGCAGATGAAAAAGGGTGTCAGTACTGCACCGGTAAGTTGAGAGTGTTTCTTTTATTCACCAGCTGCAGTTCTTTCTGCGCAAATTTTGATTCAAATAGCTCGGCTACGACCATGTTCCTGTAAAGAAAACTCCCTCATTTCTCTCCCCTATATATCATCTAAAGAAGAACTTATACAAAATTATTGCACCCTGTTTTTTTTTGCTGGAATAGGTAGGTTATGACCCACTTATAGCGGCTTAAAACCTCGTTTGCGCGAGTGCGCGACAGTTACTTATTTAGTGACGTTTTAAGTGTCCATCTCAACTTTACTTTCAAAAGAGCATCGAGCTAGATGGAGCACTCCCGAGGGCAAGGTAAACACAGCTGACCACGTGACTGCACAAAACTGTGACGTGGGCACTGCACACGAGAGCAGGCGCCACACTGACAGCCAGCGCACATAAAGCCGCAAGGGCAGAAGAGGAAATCACAGGTAGTGCAAGAACAAGGTGCAACCAGCCAACACGAACTCATGACTTAGGTTTGTTTACATTGCCCCTGTGTTCATGCCAGCGTTTCGAAGGGCTCTGGATCTTGCTGGATTGCACGGTGTGCACGTTGATATTAATTTTGAATATAGTCCAGGCTATATTTGCCCTTGGTATCTCGTAGATATTGTGTATGTCTCCACACAAATCTATCTCGCTCATTATCTCGCCTTTGAAACTTTGTGCCATTGCTCTTTTTAAGTCATAAATTTCATCGTACGACTTTTGGACCGTTTGATTCCTGGCTGTTTAATGTTTTGCATAAAGCAAATTTGTTAGTGTATCCATGATGCGCGGTTGTACTGCCCCTAAGGGCAAGGTTTTGAAAGGAAAATTTAAAAAAGTATAAAAATCTTCCTGCTTGCTGAGGTATGAACCAACAGCATATAATAGACAGAAAAGGTGCCTCACATCTGTGCACTCTGTAGAACGCAAATGAGAACAACTTCTGTGAACTGATTACATTGCAATCTCTACTTTCTGAGGTTCGTTCATATAGGGCAGTGCTTGAATAATTAGCCTTTTATTTTAATTTTGGATTAAGTGATGAAATCTCACTGAAGGGCTAGTGTAAAAGTGATGTAGCCATTCTAGGAAAGCAGTATCAAACAACCATACTACCCCTTGCTTTTCTTCAGTACGAAATGCCCATGTGCACTGCCAAATAAACATAAAAGGAACAGATACACTATTTCCTGAATGGTTATAATCCAGAGCGAGAAAGACAGATTCACATGTTTCATTTCTGATGGGTAAACTTCAAATCACAGTGGTTTTAGCAGATTTTTGTTATTCGGAATAGTGCTCTATTCGAAGTTCTTCGTGTCCCCATGTTTCAACTGTGTGACTTTCATTTAACTGTTTCACTGTTAGTGAAACACTGGTTATAACGAATTTAAAGTTTCTACCCTAGAGGGATAAGTACATTTTTACTGTGAACGTGTACTGTAGCTTGACACAGTGTCTTCATAACTAATTGCATCCTACAGTGTGCTACAATGCCAACAAGCTCTCGTATGCAGGTTGCAGCCCTCCCAACACCAGAGGAACAGTGTGTGGCGCCAGCATAATTTACACAGCAGCCCACTGCTATGTCTGTCCAGGACCGGCAAAACCTCAGCTCACAGGCTGTGGTCGAGCGGATTACAGATCGGTAAAACACTCTTTCGCAAATCTAATATTTTGCGGCCATGTTTGTGTCCATAACTATAAGTGGGCAAGGCAAACCGCAAGCATTCTGATATCACCTTATATTGCATTTTTGTTTATTTTTACTGTACGCATAGCTTCAGCGACTTCCGAGCGAAAATTAAACCTTTACTGCCCAGTGTCACGAATTCACGTCATACCGAAAAACTTTCACCTACCGAGTCACGAAATGTGTGCTGCCTTTCAAGTACTCATGGAAAATATAGCTTTCAGCATAAAAATTCTGGTGCCATCTCGACTAAGATATTTTATGCTAGAACCAATTGTTTTGTAATGGATGGTGATGGGTGATGGTGGTAAGTGTGGAACGCATGCAACAGCTCTCACGTCTTCGTTTTATATGGCCTGAGTGATGCAGCTTCTATCTATTTGCAGGTGAACTTGTAAAGTTAGCTCAGTCATTTTTAAGAGTTATTAGCTACTTCATCGAAAGCATGTGGTCACCATTCCAGGCTTGCCACAGTTCGTGAAATGCTGGCCGTGCATCGACGGCAGAAAGCGCAGGCGCTCACCGACCTGGAGGTGTCGGCAACGACCACTACACAGCTGCACCAGGAGCAGCCTAAGTTGAAAACAAACTTCCGCTTCTTCCAAGAGATGCAGTCATCTCATTGAATGCCTTGATGCCAAGGTTTGTGAATACCTATCGCCTTCATTCATGCCGTGAAGCCCAGCTACATGCAGGTAGCATGGATAGTTCCTGTTAAGTAAGCCTTTGTGAATGCAAATTTTAGGTTCGAAGCAAATATCTATGTGGTTGAATAGCTTCGAATTGGATTTCAAGAGTATATAGCAATTCTTGTTGTCAGGACCCAAGCAACCTGCAATATATATATATATACATATATATATATATATATATATATATATATATATATATATATATATATATATATATATTAAAATAGAGGTGTTGTACGTCGAAAAAGGGTAGGACGCCGCTTGAAAAAATGTGCTTTATCAGGCAGGTCTGGCTAATGGCGAGCGGCGTGCGCGAGCTACTAATACAGCCACCCATCATCATCGTCTTCCTCATTGCCAGCAGAGCGTCCGTTATTAAGATTCATTATTTCATTACAATTACTCCCCGCGAAATAAGGAGCCATCCTGGCGACCTATGGACAAGTAAACACTGGAGGGTTGTAGCAGGGCTTAAGTCTCGAGACGTGGACAATTTTCTGGCCATGACGACGTTGGTCAGAAGATGATTCTAGTGGCTCAATGAGGTAATTCACTGGTGACGTTTTTTGTAGCACACGATATGGGCCGTGATACTTGGGGACCAACTTGGTAGAAAGGCCAGGTGTAGCAGAAGGGACATGCAGCCAGACGAGTGAACCTGGATCGTAGGAAGTAGTGTCATTTGATGCGTCATGGTGGTGCTTTTGGCGTCCTTGGTCTTGCGTTGTAAATGATCTTGCCAGTTGGCAGCATTCTTCAGCGTATGTAGCGGCTTGAGACAAAGTCATGGACTCTGAGGAGTCAGGTTTGTACGAAAGAATGGTGTCCATAGTGCAAGAACGTTCGCGTCCATAAAGGAGGAAAAAAGGAGAGAACCCAGTAGTGCTTTGAATGGCGGTATTATAGGCGAACGTGATAAACGGGAGCACTTGGTCCCAATTGGAGTGGTCTGACGAGATATACATAGACAGCATGTCACCAAGGGTGCGGTTGAAGCGCTCTGTCATTCCATTGGTCTGAAGATGATAGGCGCTTGTAGTGCGGTGAACGACGTGGCACTCACGCAGCAATGCTGTGATGACGTCTGACAAGAACACGCGACCACGATCGCTCAGTAACTCCCGAGGTGCTCCATGACGCAATACGATGTTGTGAAGTACGAAAGTCGCAACGTCTTTTGCTGGAGACGAGGGAAGGGATGAAGTTTCGGCATACCGCGTGAGATGGTCGACGGCAACTATGATCCAGCGGTTACCGTCAGCAGTGTTGGGAAGGGGACCATAGATATCAATGCCGACGTGGTCGAATGGTCGGGATGGGCATGGTAAGGGTAACAAGGTACCGCTGGCGTGATAAGGGGGAGTTTTTCGCCTCTGGCACGTCGAGCAGGCCCGAACGTATTGCTGTATAAAACAGTACATGCCACGCCAGTAATATCGGAGACGTATACGAGAATAAGTCTTCAGGAAACCTGCGTGGCCACATTGGGGGTCGTCATGAAACGTGGAACAAATTTCGGATCGCAGATGACGTGGAATCACGAGTAGCCACTGACGTCCACCGGGTGCGTAGTTGCGTCGGTACAGCACGTCGTCGCGAGTGGTGAAGTGCTCCACTTGCCGACGCAACGTGCGAGAAGGGGGGGAAGCCGTCTGCCCAGCCAGGATGTCTAGAATCGAAGCAACCCAAGGGTCCTTGCGTTGCTCAGACGGCATGTCGGCGATGGTGACGGCAGTGGCATCACAGGTTAGACTTTCGCTGCAGTCCGGGTCAGGGGGTAGGGGCGAACGGGATAGGGCATTCGCATCCGAATGTTTCCGGCCGGACCGATAGACCACGCGAATAATATATTCTTGGAGGCGTAATGCCCATCGGGCGAGGCGACCGCTTGGATCCTTCAGTGACGACAACCAGCAGAGGGCGTGGTGGTCAGTGACGACGTCAAAAGGGCGCCCGTACAAGTAAGGTCGAACTTTCTCTATCGCCCAAATAATGGCTAGGCATTCCTTTTCGGTGACGGAATAATTGATTTCAGCTCTGCTAAGAGTTCGGCTTGCGTAGGCAACCACGTATTCTTGGAAGCCGTCTTTCTTCTGTGCAAGAATAGCGTCTAGCCCAACAGCACGAGCGTCGGTGTGGATCTCTGTGGGTGCCGATGGGTCATAGTGTCGCAGAATAGGCGGCGACATGAGGAGGCGGCGCAGTTCACTGAAAGAATTGTCACAGGTGGCAGACCAGACTGAAAGGTCTCTAGAGCCGGCAAGGAGCTTGGTCAAAGGAGCGTTGATCGTCGCAAAATTGCGGACGAAGCGCCGGAAGGAAGAGCACTGGCCTATGAAGCTTCGGAGCTCTTTCATGGTGGTCGGTTTTGGAAACGCTGAAACGGCTGTAAGTTCGGCAGGGTCAGGAAGAATGCCGTCTTTTGAAACCACGTGGCCAAGGATCGTAAGCTTTCGAGCGGCGAAATGGCACTTCTTCAGATTCAGTTGCAGCCCCGCGGCCGAAATACATGCGAGGACTTTCTCGAGGCGGGTTAAATGGGTTGCGAAATCAGTTGAAAAGACGACAATGTCATCTAAATAACAAAGGCAAACGTTCCATTTGAGGCCTCGAAGGATAGAGTCCATCATTCGCTCGAAAGTAGCTGGCGCATTGCAGAGACCGAAGGGCATCACTGTGAATTCGTAAAGCCCGTCGGGCATGATGAAAGCTGTTTTCTCGCGATCGGCTTCTGCCATGGGTACCTGCCAGTATCCAGAGCGCAGATCTAAAGAAGAGAAAAATTCGGCTCCCTGTAGGCAGTTCAAGGCATCATCAATGCGTGGCAGCGGATAGACATCCTTGCGCGTGATTCGGTTGAGGCGTCGGTAGTCCACGCAAAACCTGATGGATCCGTCCTTCTTCTTCACCAACACAACTGGAGAGGCCCAGGGACTGCTTGACGGTTCGATTATGCCACGTGTCAGCATGTCGTCAACCTATTCATTGATGGCACGGCGTTCGGTAGTTGACACACGATATGACGCTGCCGTAATGGCGTCTCTTGACCGGTATCTATACGGTGAACAACAGATGACGCTCGACCTAAGGAAGGCTGATTGTGGTCAAATGAGGCTCGAAACCCTGTAGCAGCTTGATCAGCTGTTCCTGCTGCCCAGGCGTGAGGTTGCAATCAATGGACTTGCGGAATACATCCATAGGTTCATTGGCGTCAGTTGCGGGTGTAATGACACAAGTCGGTAAAAATGGCTTGCCTGGATAGATCGGGTCTTCGAAAATACAATTTAAGGTCTCGAGGCTTCCCAGACACTCGCCGCGTAGCAGGATGTACGGGTAAGCAGAAAAGTTGCACGCATAAACTACCGCTGAACCATTGGAAAAGTTGATGACGGCAAACGGGAGGACGATGGTTCGGTGTTGTGCACTAGCTATAGTTGGTTGGAACAGGAGTGTCGAGTTAGTGGCAGCAGGGGAAAACACAGGCACTAGGACGGCGGACAACGGCGCGATGCGGACGTCAGCTGCGAGAAACACTTTCGAGGGACTGTGGTGGTCGATATCAAGGCACGGATTCGTCAACATGAGTTCAGCACGAGCGCAGTCGACGAGGGCCTGATGGGTAGAAAGGAAATCCCATCCTAGTATGACGTCGTAAGATGAACGTCGGAGAACAACAAAGTTGACGGCGTACCAAACATCTTGAATAAGAACGCGTGCTGTGCACTGAGCTGTCGGCGCGATGAAATGGGAAGTGGCTGTACGCAGAGCAAGATTCGTAAGCGGCGTTGTAACTTTTCTCAAATCACAACATAGTTTTTCACTAATTACAGAAACGACGGCGCCTGTGTCAACAAGTGCACGTACAGCAACACCTTCTACTAGCACATCAATTTCGTTGGTCAGACAAAGAGGAGGTCTTAGAAATTTCGACGACGACGCAGTTCTTGCCTCCGGAACTGCGGCTGTCAGTTTTCCTCTCGAGCGGGGCTCGTGCGCCGAAGCATCGGGGAGACAGATCGGCGACGGGGTGGTTACGACCGGCGAGAATCGACAGGGCGTCATGGGGACATTGAGTCGGTGATAGGAGAAGATGGTCGCTGGGGATTCTGGGCAGCCTGGTAATTTGCAGAATTCCCATGGTTTGGAGGCTGGAAGTTGCGACGGCGACAGTAGCACGCTATATGTCCCACGAAACCGCATGCGAAACAGATGGGTCGATTATCCAAGGTGCGCCATGGGTTAACGACAGAAGGTGCTGGGGGCGAAACGGGATGGGGAGCCGTGTATGTAGGCAGCGTGGTAGGGTAGGAGGACCCGGTGCCCCGGTATGCGCCAGAGACAGGTGGGGCGGGGGGTCTAGCAACGACGGCAGCGTAGGTCAACGGCGTAGGGACAGCTGGCGATGGAGGCAGTGCCTCCGTGACCTGTGTCTCAATGACCTGGCGTAGACGTGGGTCTAACGAGGTCACTGGCGCGGATGCTTCGGCCACAAGAGAAAGCTGACGCGCAACTTCTTCACGAATGAATTGCTTGATGTGGGGCAGCAGGACGGTGTGATCAGCAGCGACGTCGTGCACGAGGGCGGAAACTTCAGCCGTATCTTCAGCGGCCCTGCGCGTCGAGACGCGCTGCTTACGCAACTCGTCGTACTCCTGACAGAGGTGGACAACATCGGTGATGGTCTGTGGATTTCTAGCGACAAGCATCTGGAAGGTATCGTCGTCAACTTCTTTGATGATGTGCTTGATTTTGTCACGTTTAGTTAGAGATTCATCGACGCGCTTGCAAAGAGACAAGACACCTTTAATGTAACTTGTAAAGGTCTCGTCCCTGCGCTGGACTCGACCACGAAGACGCTGTTCCGCGCGAAGCAAGCGCAAGGCGGGACGACCGAAGACCCCAGCGATGGTGGTCTTGAAGGCGGACCAGTTGGTGATTTCGCCTTCGTGGTTCTTGAACCAGAGGCTGGCCACATCAGCGAGGTAAAATCGCACGTTTGTGAGCTTATCGCAGGCGTTCCACTTGTTGGAAGCGCTTACAATTTCGTACTCGACGAGCCAGTCCTCGACGTCTTGTTCGTCGTTGCCGCGAAAAAATGGTGGGTCGCGTTGCTGAGGCATGCACAGTAGACGGTCGTTGGTAAGGCAGCTTGAGAAGGGCCAGGAGCAGTCTTGGTGAACGATGATGGTAGCGTCCGATTTCGAAGTTCTAGGTTGATGAGAACCCCGGCTCCTCCACCACTTAAAATAGAGGTGTTGTACGTCGAAAAAGGGTAAGACGCAGCTTCGAAAAATGTGCTTTATCAGGCAGGTTTGGCTAATGGCGAGCGGCGTGCGCGAGCTACTAATACAGCCACCCATCGTCATCGTCTTTTTCATTGCCAGCAGAGCGTCCGTTATCAAGATTCATTAATTCATTACAATATATATATTGAAAAGGGGTTTATTGGCGACTGTTGCGAAGGTGGTCTCACGATGAAACACGATCGGGAAAGAGCAATGGTCAAGCAGATGCCGGCGATGATCAGCACGAGCCGAGCGAGAGAAGCCCAGCCCCCAGCACCCTAGTGGTGGCGATGTTGGTCGCCAACGATGCGTTTTCTTCTTCACAATTTGTCCCGCCGAAAAAGAGCCATCCTGGCGACCTAAAAGTCTAGAGGCAGAGGGCTATAATATGGCTTAAGGTGGGCGTCGTGGACGATGTCACGTCCACGCCAGCGCATGTCGTCAGATGGGGAAAGTGGTTCAATCAGAAAATTCACCGGCAGGTTTGCTCCAAATTGCGTTGGGGGCCCTCATACATTGGAACGATTTTTGAGGAAAAGCCGGGGTTTTAGTAAGGAACAGCCAGCCATACAAGTGATCCCGGGGAATAGCTGTGGCTTTGTGAAGAGTCGGCGTTGTTTTCTTTCTGGTGCTGCTAATCTTGTGACGTAAAGGTGCGTGCGAGTTCACGGAACTCTTCCGCATTTCGGGCAGCTTCGGACACATATGGGCATTCGGATGTGTAAGGACGGTATGGAAGGAGAGTGTCGATGGTGTGGGATGGTTCACGTCCATAAAGAAGAAAGAAAGGTGAAAATCCAGTAGTGGACTGTGCCGCGGTGTTGTACTCAAACGTGATGAATGAAAGAATGCGATCCCAGTTAGTATGGTCAGATGTCACATACATCGCGAGCATATCGCCAAGGGTGCGGTTAAATCTCTCCGAGAGCCCCCAGTAGTCAGCGGGTGGTATGCCGTGGTCTTGCGATAAACAACATGGCATTCATAAAGCAGAGACGTGACGACTTCTGATATAAAAGCTCGACCTCGGTCACTTAGTAGTTCTCGAGGTGCATCATGTCGTAGTATGAAGCGATGAAGGACGAAAGATGCATCATCCCGCCTGTGGCACTTGGAAGGGCGGCGGTCTCAACGTAGCGTGTTAAATGGTCCACGGCGACTATGATGCACCGATTTTCATCTGATGTTGTCGGTAGAGGGCCATAGAGATCAATTCTGATCTGATCAAAAGGTTTGACAGGGCACGGAAGCGGTTGAAGCGCACCGGACGAGTGGAAAGGCGGTGGCACTCGGCGTTCGCAGTCAGGGCAGCCCATAACAAATTTTCGAACAAAATTATACATTCCGTGCCAGTAGAAGCGACGGCGAATGCATTCGTAAGTTTCGAAAACTCCGGCATGACCACAATGGGGATCATCGTGAAAGGAGGCGTAGATTTGTGATCGCAAGCGGAGCGGGACAACTAAGAGCCACTTACGACCTTCAGGGGCGTAGTTGCGTCGGTGTGGCAGCCGATCACGAATGGCGAAATGAGCAGCTTGACGTCGGAGAGATCGTGGTACCGCAGTGGTTGGCATCCAGAGAGACAGTCAAAAAGAGAAGTGATCCACGGGTCCTTGTGTTGTTCACTGGCAAAAGAGTCGAGGTCGAGAGATGCGACGGATTTGGTACCAGTGGTTCAGCAGGCCGAGTTGGGAGGTAAAGGCGAACGCGACAGGGCGTTGGCGTCAGAATGCTTGCGTCCGCTGCGATAGATGACGTAAATGTCATACTCCTGGATTTGCAGTGCCCACCGAGCTAGGCAGCCAGAAGTATCCTTCAATGTGGCAAGCCAACAAAGTGCATGGTGGTCCGTTACCAGGTCGAATGGACGACCGTAAAAATAAGGGCGGAACTTGCGAAGCACCCACCTAACGCCAAGCACTCCTTTTCAGTGACGCTGTAATTGGCCTCAGCTTTAGTAAGCGTGCCACTCGCATAAGCGACGACGTATTCGGAGTAGCCCGACTTGCGTTTGGCGAGGACAGCGCCAAGGCTAACCCCGCTAGCGTCTGTGTGAACTTCCGTTGCAGCTGTTGGGTCGAACTGCCGAAGAATTGGAGGAGATGTTAGCAGACTACGGAGCGTGGCAAACGCAAAGTCGCAGTCAGGAGACCAGGATGAAAGGTCTGCGTCACCGCGCAGGAGGTGGTTGGTCAATGGTGACATGATCGATGCAAAATTTCGCACGAGGCGCCGAAAGTACGAGTATAGTCCAACAAAACTGCGTAAATCTTTCAGTGTAGTAGGTTTCGGGAACTCAGCGACTGCTCGCAGTTTTGCGGGGTTGGGCAGAACACCATGCTTGGATCCAATGTGTCCCAAGATGGTTAGCTCTCGCGCGGTGAAGCGGCACTTTTTAAGATTCAGCTGGAGCCCAGCGTTGGTTAAACACGTCTGAACCAGTTGGAGCCGAAGCAGATGTGAAGGAAAATCAGGATAGAAAACGACAATGTCGCCGAGGTAGCATCGACACACAGACCACTTCAGTCCACGCAGTGTCTTGTCCATGAGTCGTTCAAACGTGGCAGGAGCATTACAAAGCCCAAATGGCATTACGTTAAATTCGTACAGGCCATCTGGTTTAATGAACGCAGTTTTCAGGCAATCAGCTTCTGCCATATAAACTTGCCAGTATCCCCATCGTAATTCTAAGGAGGAGAAGAATTCGGCTCCTTGGAGGCTGTCAAGGTCTCGTCTATGCGCGTTAATGGATAGACGTCTTTCCACGTCAACTTGTTTAATCGCCAGTTGTCGACGCAAAATTGAATCGATCCATCCTTCTTTCGAACTAGAACGACAGGAGATGCCCAAGGACTGTACGATGGTTGGATGACGTGATGGCGTAGCATCTCTTTGTTCTGGTCGTTGATGACGTGACGTTCTGCAGCAGACACGGTACGGCCTTTGACGCAACGGCTGGGGCGAGCCGGTGTCAATGTAGTGGTGCACTGCGGAAGTCCGACCCGATTGCGGCTGCGAAACATCGAATGAATTCGCGAAGTGCTGAAGGAGATTAGGAAGCTCGGCGCGTTCATGGGAACTTAAGGTGTCGGCGATGGAACTTGAGAAGGTGTCACTCGACGAGCATTCCAGTGGAGAAAGGGCGTAAAGTTCGGTCGAGGCGTCACTGCATGATTCGTCTGGCATGTTAAAGAAGAAAGAGGAATCGAGGTACTCCACTCGACTGAGACATTCGCCGGCAAGTAGCGTAAGCGGTGCAGCAAGGTTGTTGTGGACGAAAATAATGTTTCGGCCAGCAGTGACGTCAAGTGTAGCGAAAGACAAGGAAACGGCTCTGCGGCTGATAAAAATGTCGGAAGGTGTACACATTACTGTAGCATCGTGATGGTCATTGCAGCAAACAGGGACAACGGCGAGAGAGGCTGGCGGAATTTCAGTGTCTTCACGCACGACGAGCTTTAGGGAACTCTCAAGAGTTTCGTGCAAAGTTTCGTCAGACAGGTGCGAAAATTGAACTTCAGCGCGTGCGCAGTCAATGACGGCATGATGATGTGACAGGAAGTCCCACCCGAGGATAACGTCATGCGAGCACACCGAAAGGATGATGAACTCGACAACGTACATAGAGCCTTGGATGAATATGCGGGCTGTACAGGTGCCGATAGGTTGAACTGGTTGTGCGCTAGCCGTACGAAGCGATAGTCCAGAGAGCGGCGACGTCACTTTGCGTAGGGAGCGGCAGAGCTGGGCGGCTATAACAGAAACGGCAGCACCTGTGTCGATGAGGGCAAAGGTAGAAACAACATCGACAGATATTGCAGCGACATTAGCAGGTGAAGTGCGAGGACTTGGGCATTTCGACGACAGCGCAGTTCTTGCCTCTGGAACTGCAGTGTTCAGTTTTCCCGGTTGGAGGAAGCGGGTCGGAGACGCATTGGGGACAGAGATCGCCTGCGAGGAGACGGCGAGTGGGGAGAGTGAGTCTGAGATGGGGGCTGGGGTGACTCAGACTCGGGAAGGTTAGTGTAGCCATACTGCGGTGAGGGGTAGTGAGCAGGTAGGTGCGGGTGCTGCGGGTCATACGGTAACGGCGAAGTAGCGTTGTGTTGCGATTGGAAGCGACGACGACAATATCGTGCCACGTGTCCTGCAGTACCGCAGGCGTAGAAGATTGGTCGATTGTCAGCAGTGCGCCAGGAATTGCTGAATTGCTGACTCGCGGTGCGGCTCAAGATGTCGAAAGAGGGGTAGAGTGGGGAGCAAGTGCAGACAGGGGGAGGGCAAATGCTGCTGTTGGGGTCTGCTGCGTACCACCTGGGCATGAGTAAGACGCGCGGCCACGGGCTGCATAGCCGGCGCATGGGGAACAGGCATGACCACAGGCGGCTGGTGGGCAGTGACGGGAACAGCCTGAGCTACCTCTTCGGCAATAACGTCGCGGATTGGGGAGGGCAGACGAGAGGACGGCGGCTGCAGCGTGAAGGGAATCAACAACAGTTGCCGAGCTGCTTCTTCATGCACAAAGTCTTTGATCTCTTGGTGGGTTGTTGAGTAATCAGGAACGGAAGTAAGACTAGATAGTGAGTCAGCGTGTGAGGAAAATGGCCGAGTCAGGGCGCTCTGCTTCCTCAGCTCGTCGGAAATTTGACACAAAGTCACAAGTTCCGCAACGGTGGCAGGATTGCGCGCCAGGAGCATCTGAAATACGCCATCATTTAAATCTTTGAGGATGTGCTGAATCTTCTCCGACTCGGGCATGGCGGTGTTCGCAAGGTCGAGAAGACCAATAATGTCTTCGATGTAACTGGTCAAGGTTTCAGAGGGCTTCTGTGCGCGAGTCCGCAAGCGTTGTTCGGCTCTGGACTTGCGGACAGCGGGTCGGCCGAAAACGTCAGCAAACAACGTTTTGAAGATGGACCACGTCGTAATGTCGTTTTTGTGGTTGTTATACCACATTTTGGCCATGTCAGTGAGTTAAAAGATGACGTTAGTCAACTTGTCCGCATCATCCCACTTGTTCTTAGCGTTCACCTGTTCGTAGTTAGCGAACCAGTCTTCCACGTCGGTCTCATCGGCTCCTCTAAAGACCTTGGGCTCTCGCAAACAAAGAACGCCGGGGTTGCTGGGGGATGGAGTGGAAGAGCCAGGTTGCGCGTTGTTGGTAGCCATGATGGGAGGTAGCGTTCGGCTGCGCAGCTCCAGGTTTAGGCGACAGCGATTGGCAGCACCCAGGTTCAGGCGACGGGCAATGTCAGCACCTCCACCAATTGAAAAGGGGTTTACTGGCGACTCTTGCGACCGTGGTCCTACGTTGAAACATGATCGGGAAAGAGCAACGAGCAACGGTCAAGCATATGCCGGCGATGATCAGCACGAGCCGAGCGAAAAAAGCCCAGCACCCAGTACCAAAGCGGTGGCGATGTTGCTTGCCAACAATGCGTTTTGTCTTTTCCTCTTCACAATATATATATATATATATATATATATATATATATATATATTATGGCGTTTATTAGCAGGCACACAGGGAATATACACAATGGCGACAGTAACGGCCAAGCGCGGACTCTCAGCGCAAGCGGCGTCCTTTTGGGTAGACCCACTAGAGAACACTTGAGAGTTTGACCCACTTCAGTGTTCGGCGGCTTCTCTACGATTACCCCGGTGTCGAAGAGGGAGCCGCCTGGCGACCTAACAGCTTGTCACTACGAGCGGGTTATAGTAAGCCTTCAGGCGCTCCACGTTGACTATGTCGTGCCCGCGGTGGCGCATGTCCGCAGATTGTTCGACGGGTTCGATCAGATAGTTGACCGAATATGTGTGCTCGATAGCACGGTAAGGGCCTTCGTATTTGGGAAGTATTTTGGAAAAGAGGCCAGCTACTGAGGTCGGGATCGACAGCCATACAAGCGCCCCAGGAAGGAACGTGGGCTCAGACGTGGTGGAGCCGTTACGAATACACTTCTGCTGCTCTTGCTCATGCGTCGTAAAAGTCCTGGCAAGCGCCCGACACTCTTCAGCAAGCCTGGCTGTCTCAGAAATAGGTGCACACTCACATAGATCTGGCGTGTACGGGAGTATCGTGTCGATGGTGTGTGACGGGTGCCTTCCGTACAGCAAGAAGAAAGGTGAAAAACCGGTCGTGCTCTGAGGGGCGGTGTTGTAGGCGTAGGTGACGAAGGGCAGTATCGTATCCCAATTCGTGTGATTGGCGGGGACGTACATCGAAAGCATGTCGCCGAGGGTGCGGTTAAATTGTTCGGTCAGACCATTCGTCTGCAGGTGGTAAGCAATTGTTTTGCGGTGGACAGAATGGCACTCCGTGAGAATGGCCTTGACGACTTCTGACAAGAAGACACGGCCTCGATCGCTGAGAAGCTCCTGAGGTGGACCGTGGCGCAGTATGAATCGATGAAGTAGGAAGGACGCAACATCCCGCGCAGTAGCCGCAGAGATAGCGGCGGTTTCGGCGTATCGCGTTAAATGATCTACGGCCACGATGGCCCAGTGGTTACCAGCCGACGTCAGAGAAAGTGGTCCGTACAAATCGATACCTATGCACCCAAACGGACGCTCAGGGCAAGGTAACGGTTGCAGACTGGCTGGCGACATGTGTGCTGACGGTTTGCGGCGTTGGCAAGCGAGGCAGGAGTGAACAAACTGCTGCACGTAGCGGTACTTCCCACGCCAGAATTAGCGTTGTCGAATGCGATGGTAGGTTTTGAATACCCCAGATTGCGCGCATTGCGGATCAGAATGGAAGGATTCACATATCTCTGACCGCAGACTGCGGGGTATCACGAGTAACCACTGCCGGCAATCGGCGTCGTAATTGCGTCGGTGTAGAAGGCCGTCCCGGATGGCGAAATGGCGAGCTTGACGACGCAAGGCACGCGTAGATGGCGTTGCGGATGGATCAGAGAGCAAGTCGATGAGCGGGCCGATCCAATTATCCTTTCGCTGTTTGGTAGCGATGATGTCTACATCAACGGCAGAAATAGCAGCCGAGGATACTGAGCAGAGCACATCACCTTCAGGCAGAGGGGAGCACGAGAGGGCGTCGGCGTCAGCATGCTAGCGTCCGTTGCGGTACAGCACGCGGATGTCGTAGTCTTGTAAGCGAAGAGCGCAACGGGCGAGACGGCCTTAGGGATCCTTCAATGATGAGAGCCAGCATAGTGCATGATGGTCGGTGACGACATCGAATGGGCGACCATACAAATCAGGTCAAACCTTAGTTAGTAAGGGCCCAGACGATCACCAGGCACTCTTTCTCCGTGACGGTGTAGTTTGTCTCGGCTCTCGTGAATGTACGGCTTGCATATGCTACGACATATTCAGGGAATCCGGGTATGCGCTGCGCCAGGACAACGCCGAGGCCGACACCGCTGGCGTCTGTGTGCACCTCGGTCGAGGCCGTAGAGTCGTAGTGGCGAAAAATGGGAGGAGACGTAAGCAAATGGAGCTTCGCGAACGCCTCGTCGGACTCAGAGGACCATGAATTGAGGGGCCTGTTACTTCCAAGGAGCTTCGTCAGCGGTGATATAAACGTAGCAAAGTTTTCTATGAAGCGTCGGAAGTATGAGCACAGGCCCACGAAACTACGCAGTTCTTTGACGGACGCAGATTTGGGGAATTCAGCCACGGCCCGAAGCTTGGCTGGGTCAGGAAGAATGCCATCCTTAGACACGACGTACCCTAGGATAGTGAGTTGCCGTGCTGCCAAGCTGCACTTCTTCAGATTTAGTTGCAAGCCGGCATTGCTCAAACGTGCGAAAACTTCTTTCAGATGTTGGAGATGCGTGGAGAAATCTGTGGCGAACACAACAACTTCATCGAGGTAACACGAGAACGTGTGCCATTTCAAGTTGCTCAGAACGGTGTCCATCATGCGCTCAAAGGTCGCAGGTGCATTACATAGACCAAACAGCATGACGTTGAATTCGTACAAGCCGTCGGGTGTGATGAACGCAGTTTTCGGTCGAGAGTTCTCAGCAATGGGTACTTGCCAGTACCCCGAGCGCTGATCGAGAGAAGAAAAAAATTCGGCTCCGTGAAGGCTGTCAATTGCGTCATCGATGCGTGGCAGTGGGTAAACATCCTTGCGAGTGATCTTATTGAGCAGTCTGAAGTCCACACAGAACCGCACAGAACCATCTTTTTTCGCAACAAGAACAACAGGAGACGCCCATGGACTGTCCGAGGGCCGAATAACGTCGCGTCTCAGCACATCATAAACCTGCTCGTTAATTTCCCGACGTTCAGCAGGCGACACGCGGTGGGGACGTTGCCGTAATGGTGGATGGGCCCCAGTGTCGATACGATGTGTAACAGTGCACGCCCAACCGAGAGAACTTCGCCCCACATCTAAAGAAGAATGATATTTTTGCAGCAGGTCCAGAAGCTGGGAACGCTGTACCTACGTAAGATTGTCATCAATGTAGGGGCCAAATACATCAGGAGATGATGAATCATAATTGGAAACAGCACTGACGGTGCGTGAATCGGGACAACGCGAGTCATCAGAAACGTCCAGGACTTGGGCATTATCCACTGGTTCCAGTCTGCCGAGACAATCCCCTCGAACAAAGTTAACAGTGTACGGAGATGGGTTGGTCACAAAAATAGCGGCGTTGCTCTGGGTGATTTGCACGGTCGCGAAAAGTACTAGCAACCCTCTTCTTCGGCAAGCACTGTCGGATGGCGAGACGAGTGCAATTGTGTCGGAGAGTCCAGCGCAGTAGACAGATACACCCATCGCCGAGCTTGGAGGCACTATGGTATCGTCTTTCACGAGAATCTTGCTCAGTTTCGAGGACTGTCTTTCGGCGTCAAATGCGAAAAGGGTGAGAGTTCAATTTCGGCATTGGCGCAATGGATGACGGCGTCGTTGCGGGAGAGAAAATCCCACCCTAGGATGACGTCATGAGAGCATGCAGGAATGACGATGAATTGGCCGACATACAGAACGTCCTGAACAACAACGCGAGCTGTGCACTCTGCTGAAGGATGGATACGATGCGAACCGGCAGTACGAAGGAACAACCCAGAAATCGGCGTTGTCACTTTTCGAAGCAAGTGGCAAAAGTTTTCGTCCATAACGGATACTGCAGCTACAGTGTCAATAAGAGCAGATGCATGAAAACCGTCCACAAGCACGTCTACAGCACAAGCGCTGCTCGGTTTAGATGGGTGGCTCTGAGGGCTTTCACATTGCAATAGCATCGCAGTCCTTGCCTCGGAGATTGCGATGACTAGTTTTCCCGCTCATGAGTAGCCGAACTTGGCTTCATGGGGGACAGCGAACGACGTCGTGGAAACGGCGACCTTCGAGAAGATGGACCTGAGTGAGATGGCGGTGGCATAGACGGTGGTTCGTCATGATAGGGACGACTGAGGTGGCCAGCAACAGGCGAAGAAATCGGAGCCGGCTGTAGGCGATGGCAATAATGGGCTACGTGACCGGCGTAACCGCAGGCAAAGCAGATGGGCCGGTTGTCGGGTGTGCGCCATCGGTTCGCTGGGGTAGGTCTTGTCCATGACGCAAAAGCCGATGGACGAAACGGTGGCTGGAGAGGCTGCAGGGGGTGCTGGAGATGAGTCTGAGAGGTCACGTCAACATACGTAGTGGCATACCCGCTGCAAAGGATGGAAGTCGTGCGGCAGCTTCGCCGTAATTCAGTGAGGTGGGTGGTTGAACGACTGGAGGTGGCCTGGCGACCACTTGGGCGTAAGTTGGGGGCGCAGCGGCCGGAAGCTGTTGTGGTTGGTACGCAGGCATAACCTCCGCTATGTCCTGCTCAATTGCTCATTGAGCAGCCGGTGGGTGGGCAAAGGGCAGGAGAGAAAGCTGCCGCGCGATTTCCTCACGTATGAAGGACTTGAGGTCTGCCAGTAGTGCCACCTGATCACAGCTCGCCTCCAAGCCTGCAAGCCCTGCATCTCGTGGTGTGGAGCGACGGGCCATCGAACGCTGCCGGCGGAGCTCCTCGTAGCTCTGGCACAGCGTGATGGCCTAAGCTACTGTGCCTGGGTTTTTGGCAAGCAGCGTCGTGAAGGCATCATCGTCAATGCCCTTCATGACGTTCCGGACCTTGTCTGATTCGGACATGCTGTCGTTGGATTTCTTCCACAGGTCCAGGACATTTTCTATGTAACTGGTGAATGATTCACTGGCCTGCTGAGCGCGTTCGCGTAAGCGCTGCTCGGCTTGCAGCTTACGAACGGCAGGGCGGCCAAAAACGTTGGTGATAGCGGTCTTGAAATCGGACCACGTTGCGAAATCAGATACGTGCTTGTTGTACCACAAGCTTGCCACGCCCGCATGGTGGAACACCAAGTTTGTCACCTTGCCGTCCTCGTCCCATTTGTTGGGGACGCTCACGCGCTCGTAAATGGCGAGCCAGTCCTCCACGTCAGTGCCATCGGCGCCCGTGAAAATGGGTGGATCTCGGATCCTTGGGACACCGGGACAAGGGGGTGGCATGGGAGGAGGCGTTAGCTGAGAGGCGTCGTGGGACATTGCAGATTGCAGGGTACGTTTGCGCAGTTCCAAGGGCATCGAAGGGGATCGTAGCACTCTCCACCAATTTGTTATGGCATTTATAAGCAGGCACACAGCAAGTATACACAATAGCGACAGTAACGGCCAAGCACGGACTTTAGGCGCGAGCGGCGTCCTTTTGGGTAGACCCACTAGAGAACACTTGAGAGCTTGACTCACTTCAGTGTTCGGCGGCTTCTCTACAATATATATATATATATATATATATATATATATATATATATATTGTAGAGAAGCCACAATATATATATATATATATATATATATATATATATATATATATATATATATATATATATATATATATATGACGTAAGAAGGTAGCGACGGTTAGTAGAAGTAGAGGAGGAAGAAGTGAGAATGGAATAAACATTGGGTATGAGCCAGGCCACGTCACCCGTTCATCGTAGCGTCACACGAGTTGGCAGGATGAAGACCTGGCCGCCGCGCATCAACCTCACATCATTCACCAAGCCGCCGGCAGTACGCCTCAACTGAACATCGGCCACAGAAGAGGTGATCTCAGGCGCATGCAGTTTCCAGCATCATGACAGAACCATCGACTGACCTTCCCATCCCCAATTACGCCGGAGCAGTGGACGATGGACATGTACAGGACTGGTTCGACCTGTTCGAGCTCCACGCTACCGCTGCCTCATGGTCGGAACGGGATATGGTTACGAACTTCAGCCACTATGTCACCGGTGAGGCATTTAAGTTTTACCTCACCCACATATTCGACAACGACGAGTCTTGGCAAAAGATAAAAGAAGGAATGATCATCTGGTTTCGAAACTATAATGAAGATTCGATTAGCACACGCGCTCTCCGTGCATATAAACTCAGTCATCGCAGTCATAAGCAGCCTTCACGCACTCGAGTACAGAGCATTAATTTACAATGCCCGTCAGGGGAAGCTAGCCACATGCTCACGGAAAGACCACGTGGTCGTGTTCCCAACCTTCCACCTGGTTCCTCATCTGCGGTTATATCACCAATGCTCAACTCACCGCTGCATAAAAGAGTTGAACCCGCTAATAATGACCGAGATGCATTAATTACTTCATGCCGCATGCGTACTTTGCAAACTGACTCGGCATTCAGCTCAACAGTGCCACAAAGACAGAAGCATTCACAATCAGCATCTTGTGAAGGAAAGTCTTCTGCAGAAGCGTCTAGTGTTAATCAATTACAAGATCGAAGGGACGTGAATCCAGTATACAACCTCACTGCCAACAATGAAAACAAAAGCAGAGGTGCGACTTCTGATGGCACAAGTAATCTTCAGGCAACCACCAACAATGAACGATTTACGAATACAGAAGATTCAAGTGCACGAAACCCCGCACATTGTTTTATGCCGGAAACATCTGCATTGGTTCACGTCGTAGAAGCCTGCGAAGGACTTGCTAAGAATCTTGACACAGCACGATTAATGTCACACCACAAGCAAGTCGACGAAACCAAGAAACTACAACGTCAAGGTATACTTCAACATTGTCAACGACGAAAGGAAACCTCATCGAAACCACTTTTAAGGCTCAAAGAACATTGCAAAAAGGCCCATCGTCGTGGATACATTCTTCACCAAAGATCAAGAATGTGCCTTCCATCAAACCATCTGCGACATCGCTATAGAAAAATCTCCAAAAGCCACAAAAGCACCCCTTGTACTCGGCAGAAACACAGGCAGCGCCCAATCAACCTCGATCAACGCACACGCAAGCTGCCTGCACGACCTGTGCCACGACGAAAAATTCGATGCCTACAATATTGGAACTGTCGATTCTGCAAGATGTTCGAACCTCGTTCGTTCTTCACAAAAATGCCAGCTGTGATTACCCTTATCTTTACGTCCAAAACATTTTTGTGTTATCCAGGATGCAACCACCAGCCTCGCCCACCAGAACTCCTGCGTTAACCGGACTGCTGCAATCTCCCCTGAAGTCTGAAAGTTTACGGAACTTCCCTGGAGCACAGAACCAATTGTGAACTTTGACATTTGTGACTTTTTAACCTCCCCTTGTTTACATTTTATTGTTCGTAATCCACGCTTTCTTTCGGGGGAGGGGGAATCATGTGACGTAAGAAGGTAGCGACGGTTGGTAGAAGTAGAGGAGGAAGAAGTGAGAATGGAATAAACATGGGGTATGAGCCAGGCCACGTCACCTGTTCATCGTAGCGTCATATATATATATATATATATATATATATATATTATCTTTCTTCACATTGACTATACAATTCGGTCCAATAACTTCCCCAATACTTTCTATAGCATTATTGTCTGTTATATATATATATATATATATATATATATTGTAGGGAACTATGCGAACGACGACGAAGCAGCATGAAACGGCAAGCCACAGCGTTGGTGCACACGCGCGACCCGAGCTTGCGTTTGTTTTGTATTTTTGGCCTGTTGTTGTTCCTCGCTCTTCTGGCGTTCCTCGGCCTTCCAGTAGGTCTGTATGTAAATAAACTGCGTGACATCGAATGGAGGTGTGTGGACTCTTGTACAAACCTGGAACTTCGCTCCCGTAAGCTTCGCCCTCTACGTGACACGAACATTGCCACCGAGACGCCTCTCCAGGTGGGACCTTCGACCGTTCATGTCATTTGCAGCGCCGTGTATCCTCAACGAGACCCTCTTATATTCACGGGCTCCACTGAGTCGGACGTCGAAGATTGGTTGGTGAGGTATGACAAAGTCGGCGCAAGTAACAAGTGGGACGACCCAAGTAAGCTGGGCTACGTCACATTCTACCTTGCGGACACCGCGCAACTGTGGTTGAATAACCACGCAGCTGACATTACAACGTGGTCTGCATTCAGGACTGCTATTACGGACGTCTTTGGACAACCTGCGACACGCAAACTTCAAGCCGAGCACCGTTTACGTCACGGTGAGCAGCAATTAGGCGAGACCTACACGGGCTACATTGAAGATTTGTTGCATCTATGCAACCGCATCAACTCTACCATGGCTGAGGAAGAAAAAATCAGGCACATATTGAAAGGCATTGACGACGGCGCCTTTCAGATGTTGCTCGCGAGAAATCCCCCCAGAATTGTTGTCCTCGTTTCCCTCTGTCAAAGCTTCGATGAATTGCGTAGGCAGCGCGCAATTGCTCGTCAAGCCCTCACGACGCCAGACACGCTCGCAAGCTTGCACCTAGCTGCCCATCCTACCGATCAGCAGCCGCTGCTTTCGACAATCAAGGACTTCGTCCGCGAAGAGGTAGCGCACCAGCTGTCACTGCTGCCACTGACACATGAGCCACGCAAGCTTTGGCACCAGACCTCCAACACGTCATTCGGACCCAAGTCGCTGAGGCCCTTCCGCCGATGCATCAGCAACCACCAGTCACTACGCCTCTCACGTACGCCGCCATCGCTGCTCAGCCGACGCAACAGCGTATGTTATATGCTCAACCTGCCATGCCACCCTATGTCGTGCCTACAACCCCAATTACTGCGCCATATCCCTATGTGAGATCGTCAGCTCCATTTTACCGTCGCTCAGACGCTTGGAGGACGCCGGATAATAGGCCCATCTGTTTCACCTGCGGTATCGCTGGACACATCGCCCGCCACTGTCGCCGAGATCCCCCTCCAGTCGACACCGTGGGCCGGCCAATGACGTCGTCGTCTAGGACGCCATCAAGGTACACCACTGACGGTCCTCGACCCTACGCAAACCATCGGTCACCATCGCCCCGACGACGCTCCCTGTCACCTATGCGTCGCTGACCTGCTACGGAAGAGGGAAACTGATCGCTGCAGCTCCGGAGGCAACAGCTGCATACAATTCGAACTGCTTAAGGCCTCCATCTTTTTCGCTGCAAAACGTTATTGACGTCAATGTTGAGGGGACCACCGCACAAGCGCTTATCGACACAGGGGCCGCCGTTTCTATAATCTGTGAGACCTTATGCCGCAAGTTGAAAAAAGAGACGACGCCTCTTTCGGGCTTGATGCTCCACACGGCCAACTCGCAGTGCATAGAACCTACAGCTGTGTGCACTGCACGTGTCATTATCCAAGGTGAACTTTATGCCATTGAATTTTTTGTGCTGCCATCATGCTCCCACGAAGTCATTCTTGGATGGGACTTTCTTTCGCGTCATCGAGCCATCATAGATTGCTCACGTGCAGAAGTTGCCCTTACACCACTGCCAACCTCTTGTTTGGTGGATTCTCTTTCTCAAGCTTACAAACTTGTCGTTGTTGCAGACACGGCAATAGCACCGAGAACATCCACCCTTGTAGCCCTGACCTGTACGGCCGCTCCTGCCGAAACTGTTTTGTTCACTCCATCTCACGTATTTACCCGCCACCATAGCCTACGCCTGCCCTTTGCCGTACTCACCGTGGAAACCGGTGCTACCGCCATGCTCGTCGCGAACTCGCTATCGTCGCCAGTTACCTTACTTCGCGGAGAATGTTTGGGTAACATACAAGACGTTGACCTCTTGCGCCCTCTAGAGTTTGCCGAACACCCACCTCCCCTTCAGCTCAGTGCTATGACGCCACCTGTGTCCACACTGCCCGCGCCAAACTCATTCCAGCCCTTTGTTGCCGCTGAGCTATCGCCGACACAAAGAAAGGAACTCTTGTCCCTTCTTCGAGAGTTCCGTTCTGCCTTCAATTGTGCTCAACCATCTTTGGGTCGCACAGCGAACATCACGCACCACATTGACACCGGTACTCATGCTCCCTTACGCCAACGACCATATCGAGTTTCAGCGGAAGAGCGCCGTATTATCAACGAACAAGTCGACGATATGCTCAAGCGTGGTGTCATCCAGCCATCGCAGAGCCCTTGGTCGTCCCCTGTTGTACTTGTGCGAAAAAGGATGGGTCTATTCGATTCTGTGTCGACTACCGGCGGCTCAATAAGATAACTCGGAAGGATGTGCACCCGTTGCCACGCATCGACGATGCTCTCGATTGCTTGCAAGGAGCAGAATATTCTGCTCTTTAGATTTATGCTCAGGATATTGGCAAGTTCCAATGGCTGATCCTGACCGATCAAAGCCTGCATTTGTAACACCTGATGGGCTGTATGAGTTTAACGTCATGCCGTTTGGACTCTGCAATGCCCCAGCTACCTTCGAACGGATGATGGACACGATCCTTCGCGGCTGCAAGTGGAACACGTGCCTTTGCTACCTAGACGACATCGTCGTTTTTTCTCGCGACTTTTCGACTCGCCTTGTTCGTCTTTGTGCTATTCTCACGTGTCTCACCTCTGCTGGCCTTCAACTTAACATCAAAAAGTGCCATTTTGCCGCACGTCAGCTCACTATACTGGGTCACGTCGTCTGCAAAGAGTGTGTTCTCCCGGATCCGGCAAAACTCCGCGCCGTGGCCGACTATCCGAAGCCCATTTCCATCAATACGCTTCGAAGTTTTATCGGCCTGTGCTCATACTTTCGTCGATTTGTGCGCAACTTCTCTTCCATGATCGCGCCTCTTACCAACCTGTTGACAACTTCCAAAGGCATGTCTGCTTGGTCAAAAGAGTGCGATGAATCCTTCACCGCGCTTCGGTGGTTAATATTATCACCTCCAATACTACGTCATTTTGACCCCGATGCGCCTACGGAGGTCCACACCGACGCCAGTGGTGTCGGTCTTGGTGCTGTATTGGCTCAACGAAAACCAGGGTACCAAGAATACGTGATCGCTTACGCGAGTCGAACCCTTAAGAAAGCCGAGTGTAATTATTCAGTCACGGAGAAAGAGTGCCTCGCAATTGTCTGGGCTTTGACGAAGTTCCGCCCATACCTTTATGGCCGCCATTTCGAAGTCGTCACGGACCACCACGCTCTATGCTGGCTATCATCGCTCGAAGAGCCGTCGGGGCGCCTTGGTCGTTGGGCGCTTCGCCTACAGGAATACGACATTCGTGTTGTATACCGATCCGGCCGCAAGCACTCCGACGCTGATGCGCTATCCCGCTCGCCGCTACTGGCCGACCCAACCACCTCGTCACCTTCTTCAGCTGTCATAACACCAATCGACTTCACAGACATGGCATCGGAACAACGCAAAGTTGTATAGATTTCCCAACTCCTCGCCTTTCTGACTGATCCGCTAGCTAATTTGGTCTCGAGAACTATCCGCCGTCAAGCCACACATTTCGCTATTCGAGACGACCTACTCTATCGGCGGAATTACACGTCTGAATGTCGGAGGTGGTTGTTAGTGATACCCAATCACATGCGCTCGGAAATCTGTACTGCTTTCCACAACGACCCGCAAAGCGCTCACGCTGGCGCTCTCAAAACGTACAACCGTCTACGTCAGCGGTACTACTGGCGCGGCATGTACACATTTGTCCGCAAGTACGTACGTGCTTGTACTGCATGCCAGCGACGTAAAGTCCCTTCTCAACGCCCTGCTGGTACACTTCAGCCTCTGTCTTGTGCAGTGCGTCCGTTTGACCGCGTCGGTATCGACTTATACGGACCACTTCCCACGTCGTCTTCTGGAAATAGGTGGATAATTGTCGGCGTGGACCACCTCACGCGTTACGCGGAGACGGCAGCACTACCCCCAGCAACCGCGAGGGAAGTTGCGTTTTTCATTTTGCGCAACTTTGTTCTTCACCATGGTGCTCCCCGTGAACTTTTGAGCGACCGAACGCTTGTTTTCTTGTCTGACGCTATTCAAGCGTTGATCGCTCAGGGCGACATGGTTCATCGCATGACGACAGCATATCACCCGCAGACGAATGTCCGCACAGAACGATTTAATCGCACTCTCGGTGATATGTTGACGATGTACATAGCTTCAGACCAGACCAATTGGGACACTGTCCTTTCATTCGTCACGTATGCGTATAACACCGCTACGCACGTGAAAACAGGGTTCTCCCCTTTTTTCTGTTGTACGAACGTGAAACATCGTGCAAGCTGGACACTATCCTCCCATACACGCCCGACTCCTCTGAGTACACTGCAATTTCTGATGTTGCCAGGTACGCAGAAGATTGCAGACGATTGGCCCGTTCAATGACAACCGAGGACCAAGGCCACCAGAAGCTACGGCATCACACCGACCGACATCTCTCTACTTTCACGACTGGTGCTCTCGTTTAGCTCTGGATTCCACTGAGCACTCCTGGCCTTTCGTCGAAATTACTGGCACTATAGCACGGGCCCTACCGCATTCTCGCCCGTACGTCACCAGTCAATTACGAGATTGAGCCTTTGACAAAGTCTCATGACTTACGCCGTTGTGGCCGAGAAATTGTAATGTGAGTCGCCTGAAGCCGTATTACGACCCCGCTATAGTGACTACGCCTTAAGTCGCCACGTTGGCTACGCTATTCACCGGGGGCCAATGTAGGGAACTATGCGAACGACGACAAAGCAGCATGAAACGGCAAGCCACAGCGTTGGTGCACACACGCGACCCAAGCTTGCGTTTGTTTTGTATTTTTGACCTGTTGGCGTTCCTCGGCCTTCCAGTAGGTCTCTACGTAAATAAACTGCGTGACAGTACATATATATATATATATATATATATATACACAAATATATATATATAATGATGAGTTCTAACAGATTATAATTCCAAGGAAAGTATAAGAATAGTTATTGGACTGAATGGTATAGTATATGTGAAGAAAGAAAACTTGGTGAAAAGATAACTTGCCGTGGGCAAGAACCGAACCTGCGTACTTCGAATAACGCGTTCGATGTTCTAGCATTGAGCTACAACAGCAGCTATCACCTCGGCCACTTTATTGGGTGTATGCTTGAATTTAAACGTGGGAGTGTCAGGCGGCACCACCAGGAGCCATGGCGGGGAGTGTGGCACACTCTTCATGAGCTTGTTTGGCGTCATGTAGCACATGAACGTATTACGAGCTAGCAGCTGACCAATAGTCCCTCGTATACAACCTAAGGTACCAAGTTTGCCAGTACGAGAACCTCGGTAATTAATAAGGGAAAGAAGTGTATACTTAAGGGCTCACTTTTTGTGTTTTAACGGTATATTAATTAGATCTAACATACAATAATGCCAAGAAAATGATAAGGGAATTTATTAGACAGATTTGTATAGTAAATGCGAAGAAGGACAAGTGGGTGAAAAGGTAACTTGCAGTGGTCAGGAACTTATTATACAATTCGGTCTAATAACTAATAACTTCCCTTATTTTTTTCTTGGTATTATCAGATCCCAATATATGGTGTCATATGGTGTCAAAACATGAAAACACAAAAAACTAGCCCTTAGGTGTACACTTATTTCTCTTATATATATATATATATATATATATATATATATATATATATATATAGTTATAAATTTCGAGAAGTGTGCAGTATAGAAAACAAAACATTAAAGTGTTTGTTTAATCCTAACAGTTTCGGCCGGTGGACCAGCCTTCATCAGAGAATCTAAGCTAAATAATACAAGTTCCCGTAGCAGAGGGCCACACTCACGGTTTGAAGACCCCCAAAAAGAAAAAAGAAAAAAGAGAGAGAAAAAAAGAGGCAAACGTGCGAACGTATTATTTTTTTCTCAACGGGAACTGGAAGACCCCTTGAATAGTAATAGCAGGATTTGACTTTCGGTAAAATGCAAGTGGCAACCTGTATAAAAAGCTGTATAAGGTTGTATAAAAAGCTTTCAAACTTGAAAAATGTTTAATTAGTGTGAGGGTAGCGAGTTTATATAACCCTAAGGTTAGGCTTTGCAGTGAGGGTTTTATTTCAGTTTATTCATGGTATAGTACCCCTTCACTGTAGTGAAACCACTCTTACAGGGAGATAACTGCAGACTAATATACTGTACATTGATTAGTTTAATTTTATTGCTTTAAAAATTTTAATATTGTAAATTTCATTCAAATCAATTTCAAATAATGTAACATTCGTTCAAATATTTAAACTGATAAAATATTCGCACAAGCCTAGTGTTACGGAATTTCTGTAGAAATGTTTTTTACAGTATGTGTACCTTGAGGAAATTCTGCTGCAACGGTCTGTAAAAGAGTGAGTTGGAAGTTGGGGGGCTGCTGCGGAAAAACCGGGATATGAATGTGCGATACTCAGATGAAATGTTGCTTGAATAAGGACAGTTATGATCAAGTTAAGCTTTCCTGGAATGAATTAATCACAAGGATTATTCCTTGGTACTCCTTTGCTGCTGTCAGCTTGTGTTTAGTTTACCTTGCGAGCAAGAAAAAAAAGGGAGCTGGGTTTATTGCGATGTGCGACAATTTTTTATATTTTTTGTAATGTTTCAGTAGCCTGCTATTTTGTTGTTCGTTTTTGCAAAATTGTATAAGCCACCACAAGGTATGGTTTGATATAAAAGTGTTAGAATAGCATTTTTGCTCATTTCAGCATGGAATTTCACGCCATTATCATTGTGAATTGAAAAGCAGTAAAAATGGTATGCTGCTAGGAAAGATTGGGTTCATATGGAAATTCTAAGATTTTTCGACTGCGAAGTTCAGTAAAAATTTTCTTAAGATTTCTCCTGCAGACGTGTGTACATACATTTTGCTCTTCTATGATAATATTTAGATCGAAAAGGACAGGAACTCATATTTTAAAAATAAGTTTCTATGTCAGATAGGCCAAGCTGTCAGAGATGATATTGAAATCAGTGACACCAGTTTTATTTCCATAACACAGTTATGGGACAAAATTCCAGCAAGAAAACATTAGTTTAGCTTGTCTTTTTCTGTTAGAATTTTTTTCCAGCCAAAAGAATTTAGAAACAGAGCTTTTAAATCGTATTTCACCCATGTATAAACCAAATTAGTGTAAGTCCGTGGGGTTTTCTTGTGTTGTTGACATCTGTGACATGATCCTCCCACCACTTAATGTTATTACTTAAGGAAGCACACAGAAGGGAGTTTGGTGCATATTGTCTCTTCTGTCACACGGTGCAGACACCCGTGATCCTGGTCTTGGAGGGGCGAATGATGTGTCTGCTTTGTCAGCGCAGTGAGAAGCTTGTGCAGCGTAGGCACCAGAACATCAAAGACCAGGCCGAAGAATGCAACGTCGCTGGTGGTGACTTGTTAAAATTATTGCAACACACTACTCTCTGTCGCTCTTTTACTCATGTTGTGCATGTATATATTGTCACATGGTCGAGATGTTGACAAAAGCAGCAGCCGGCAGGTTCAAACTGAAACTGTTAATTTGGCGGAACTTGTGGCTGGTAAACAAAAGTTTAGATTACAGCAATACACATTGACACTGATGGCAGCGTACAGGAAATGGCCATCAATAAATTGATCTGCAAAGAGGCGTGTCGGCAATTATAGATGCGGCAGCTAGCATTTAAGTATTTTGACTGGTGGCCGTGTTTGTTTGAAAATGAACTAAACTTTTTGTTTGCTTGCTCAAGCGTATGATATGATCCTGAAATACAGTCGACGACCAATATTTTGGACTAAATGAATGCGTGAAAAGAAAGCGCTTTTACTGGCTCTTCAGTGAACAGGAGGCCAAAAAGGCTGTAAATGCGCAATTTAGAATGCTGTCAGACATTCTGACGTGGTTGCCTGAGGCATTATCAATAGGTGCAATAGGCCAGCAACGTACAACTTATAGAGAAAGAAAGGGCATTGTGTGGCGATATGTTGTGGGTAAGGCAAAAGCTTTATGGAAACTTTGCACCCCAGTGGAGCTATAAGGTGGGCTAGTTGGTGTTGATTCGTCTCCAATAGTTCGCTAAGACATAGGATGAATAAAAATCAGGCGAATGAATGCAAACATAGCATGAATGATATTGAAAGTCAAGGTCTTCAAAAATTTTTGGATGTTTATCCCAGCCATCCGAAGCATTATAAAAAGCGCCTAAAACACAGCTCTTGCTATACAAGGACTGCTTCTCATTGTCAAAGATTTAGCAGACTCCGGTTGCGAAACACCGCATCGCAACAGCGGAAAGCGCCAGACCACTTTGTCAGAGCCAGTACAGTTTTAGAGCAAGAACACGAGACTGTAAGAAAACAAGTGAGCAAGATTCTGCACTACACCATCATCCAGCCGTCTAAGAGTTCATGGGCATCTCCCGTGGTAGTAGTGAAAGAGGATGGGACTCTTATGTTTCTGCACCGATTATTGCTGCTTGAGTATTATCATGAAAAAGGACTTGTACTTTCTCCCGCGGACATACCATGCCCTGCATTGACTCCAAAGGAAGAAGTACCTTTCATCGATGCACCTCAGGGCCGCTTATTATCAAATGGTAGTCGACGAGAGTCAAATGGTGAGATTATTTTAGGTGATGATTTTAGGTTCGAAGCAAAGTCAAGAAAAATAGTAGTTTTATTCAAAGAACTTTAAATCAAAGTTGAATGGTATATATATCGCAAACTATAAAGTAAAATGGGCATATTTGTCATGACCAGACAAAGCAGCACAATGCTTTTTAAAAAAAGCAAGAAGGCCTGTGCAAATTCTCATACTTTTGCATCAATGGAAGTGGAAACAACTTTGAATAGTAGCAGTATGCGAGTTGCGGTAAAATGCAAGGGATAAACTGTAAAATAAGTCACATTTTAAAATTTGCTATAGTTTAGCATGCAAGTCAGTATAACAAGCTTTTGAACTTAAAAAATGAATCAATGTGAGGGTAATATCTTTATTCAATATTGAAGTGAGGCATCGTGGCAGAGCGGATTTCTTCTTGGTATGCGTTTTCACGGCTTATCACTAAATTACTGCAGCGAAACTACACCACACAAGGTGTTTTCACGGTTTAGTTTTTTTCACAGCAGCGAAACAACTTTTACGAAATGTTACATGCGGATTAATATGCATCTCTTTGATCGTTCTAAGTAATTTGAAATTTTCAATTGTTTGAATTCGATTCGAAGTGTATTTGAATGGTGCATTGTTCATTCAAATATTTGAAGCATTTGACTAAGCGCACAAGCCTAGACGAGAGGTAATGTGAGAAGACAGCTTTTACAAAAATAAACCGCCTCTTTAAACTCAAAGCCTCAAGTCTTTTGCTCAGCACCTGCGACTTTCTACAACGTTATGGATAGAGTACATCTGGGATTGAATTGGACACAGTACACAAAGCAATGAGCGCAGTAGCACTTCTGGTGCTATTTGCATTCCAGGCTTACTACAATATGTTAAGCAGTGGCATGTACAGACATAGCTGCTTACTTATTTACAGTGCCTGCCCGGTCACTATGCACCTGCCATGATGACTACAAATGTATAGTATTTTTATATAAGCTTGCTGTCTGTAGTAATTAAGGTAATAATAGAAAGTTTTGGAGTGGGGGCTCCAATCGTTTTGAGGCCCCAAAGAAATAGCATCGAGCCCACTGTGCATGCGCAGTACCCAAACAGGCTTTGGGTTTTGCATTGGGAACGCTATTTCTCGAATTAAGCAGCAGCCCCACAGCCAGCCCCAAAAGCTTAGCATCAGACAAACGTGATAGCACCCCATAGAGTGACGGCTCTCGGGTAAGACGGGAATGACATAAAATATAGAGGGAGTGTCCAAACAACCGCAGACCCAATTCGAAAACTCTTCGCTCCTGCTTGACCCAAAGCATGCATACGGCTTTGGTTCCCCAAAATTTTGAGCCTCCCTCGAAACTCCCTAATAATGTGATTGATTGGAATTTATGTCCCAAAACCACTACACATAATTATGAGGGATGCTATAGTGGAGGGCTCCGGAAATTTTGGCCCCCTAGGAGGTTCTTTAACATGCATTTATATAAAAGCACACATGATTCAGTGATTGAAATAGGAAAGTCACTTGATGTCAATCTTGTGTTCATTTGGGCTGGTTGGCACATCTTCATAAAATGCAAACTATTGAACAGCATCAACATGAGCCCTTTTTCTTCCTGTCATGTAAATGACCATTAGGGAAAAGAAGCAGCTCTGTCTTGTGTATCATCCGGTTTTTACCTTTTCATAATCCTGCTGTCTAGTGAAGTCACTGAAGTCAGAGTTTTTAATTTTTTTTCTTTCTGCAGTGAAGGCGACGCGAGGTAAGCCCGTAGAGGCTAATAATTGAGGCAGCCAGCACGAAGTTGGCGGGCAGCCGAACGAGAAAGCCGCAGGTGGGTTTTCTCTTCTTGGGATCACATTTGACAATAATATGCCGTCATTGCTAGTGCATTTACCCGCCACTTCATAATTCGTGAGCTGATCAGTGTATTTCTGTTGCCTGGCAAATTCATCAAGAACAAACTGCACAAGCATACGTAAACACGGCAAGTACAATTAGCCAGATAAATTTATTGCCTACATTGGAACAGAATAAATGTAACAGTACACTATGATCGCGCAGCCAGACATTTGAAAAGGCTTTTATATACACGCATCAGAGACTATCTGGGCATTACCAGGAAGGGTTCACGATAGTGAATAGTACTAGTACAGGGTTAAATAGTGGCTCCCACGGTTAAAAGCATTATTCCAAATGTGCTATCCTCCTATAAGCCCTCTTATCTTCACTTGATGGCAGAACAGTCGACTGGTGAATTAGCCAGTTATTTTTTATCAATTGCTAATAAACCCATAGACAGTCATTCACGTAGCATACAGTTCTCTCACTGTTGACCTCACATCTTAGTGTGATCTCACTTAGTTCATGCCTCCTTGTGTTGAATGTATTTATATGTTTCAATTGACATATCTAATGAATTGCCAATAACTAATATCAAGAAATGGTTGTCAGAATGGCCAGGTAACCTGATGTGCTGTTTGTAAAGTGCGCAGACGCTAGGCTCGTGAGGCCCAGCATGAAGGCTTAGCACAACCACGGAATTTGGTGCATCGCAATGGCATGTTCACCGATGATGAGCAGCCCGATGCCGACAGGCTGTCCTTCGAAGAGGAGCGAGGTGGGTTGGCTAATTTGTGATGTGGGCACGGCAAAGTGTTTTCATTTTTTGCTACAGAAGTGTAACTTAGCTTACTTGTTCAAAAAGAAAAACTGTCATCTACCTGTGTGTTTCACAAATCTACAAATCAAACCCATATTAATTTTTGTGAAAGAAAATTTGTAGCCAAGTAAAAAGTTACTAGACCAAATTTAACCTTTCTTGAGCTGTGAAGCTTTATGGTAAAATAGTGTGAAAGACTTAACAACAAGAGAACAAACAGGAAAAAGTGAAGAAATTAGATTAGAATAGATTTGTGGGGTTTAAACGTCCCAAAACCACCATATTATTATGAGAAACGCCGTAGTGGAGGGCTCCGGAAATTTTGACCACCTGGGGTTCTTTAACGTGCACCAAAATCTGAGTGCACGGGCCTACAACATTTCCGCCTCCATCAGAATTGTAGCCGCCGCAGCCGGGATTTGAACCCGCAACCTGCGGGTCAGCAGCCGAGTACCTTAGCCACTAGACCACCGCTGCGGGGCAAAAGTGAAGAAATCAAGTACACGAGTTCTTAGCTCAGCTAGTCAGTTTACTTACACTGCTAAGATTTGAAACTTGACGTTTTATTGATATGTGAGTCACATGCACACTTTCGTTTTTTCTATTTTCAGTTACTCTCATATCTGTGTGGATTAGACTTGGATACTTGCATCAGAGCCAACATTTACCAGCCATGTTTGCAGTGGCATGACTCCGTTGTCTTGAGCTCTTGCATACACTAATCATTATACTAAAGAAATTGATGTCGCATTTGACTTCCTGAGCACTGTAATTTATGGCAAAATAGGGTCAACGATTAGTGCTTTCTCCTCTTTTTTTTCTTTTGCCCGCCAGTTGTTCATGCTGTTTTGCCATAACTCATCTAAACTGCTATAACTATAACCATGTATGTATGCCTACTTTTTTGGCCAGGCGGCCCGGGGTAGAATAATGCTGACACGAGCACAGAAACAGGGGGCGTGGCTTATTCCTTGGCAGCTGATTTAAAGCGGTTGTAAAAAACTTTGCCATGATTTCAGCCCGACACCTCCGCCAATGTCAGTCTCTTGCTTATCACTTTGCAGCAGGACTGATAGTTGGGCCAGTTGGTGATACATTAGGGGCAGTACCAGCGCACAAAATCAAGGGACAATGAGAAGAGAAACTAACAAGCGCTGTTCGTGTCTCTTCTCACCATCCCGTGAGTTTTTGTGCTGGTACTGCCCATAATGTATCAATTTGCAGCAAAAACCAGCTACTTCACATTCTGTGCAAAGCTTTCTAAATATTCCACATGAATTTCTTTCTCAGCTTAGTTCTTAAAGTGAATGTACAACATTTCTTCCTGTACGTGACCCTTCCTTTCTCGTTTGTCCTCAATTTTTGTATGCTGTGCGCATTTTATGCAGTTAATGCCTGCACAAACACTATCTTAATTGCAGATTGCTTCACATTCTCATTCTGCATCTCACTGTGCCTTGTGTAGTCGTACACACATTTTTTTCGAATACCACTGTTCTGTTTAAAATGCAACGATCAATTCGGCAATACGTGTGCAAAGCTTTTTACATTTGTAAAACTACTTGATGCTTGTGTTAAGCAAACTCCTGTGGTGTTGCACACACAAATATAATTAGTGTGCTACTTCAGAAAACAAATTTTGCCTGCAGTTGGCCTAATTTGACATGTGCAGTTGTGTGTATAAGTTCACGCTTTTGGCCAGAATAAGTTTTCAGTTGTGAGGCAACACTATGTGTCTGCCCTCTCTCCTGTATTCACTTTCCACATGCTGTTCGAGAAATAATGAGCACCGTTTGAGCGTGCTTGCCATTTTGCTTATCAGTCTCAGCAGCGAATCGGAGAGCCTGGGAGTGCAGAGGTAATCCTGGATGATGCAAGGCACGTCTTTGAATATGTAACTGAGCAGCTCAGCAGTGTGGCTGCGCTGAAGCAGAAGTTTGAGCGCTGGAAGCGAGACTTCGGGGAATCTTAAGAGCAGACATACATTCCTTTGTGCTTGGTTAAGCTCCTGGTGCCCTTTGTGAGACTTCAGATGGCTGCTTGGAATCCCATCGAGGTTGGATATTTTTCAGATGTACTTTTGCATTGTTCACAGGAAAGGAACAGAAGCGTGAAGAATTCAATGAATCGACTACAGCAGTGGCTCAATTGTAGGTGGTTCTGCTGTTGGTGTCAAGTTCTGACTCCTTGCCATGAGGGTGTATTCTTAATAATGTGAATTATGTAAATAATGTTTGGCTCTGCCGCGGTGGTCATGTAGCTAAAGTACTCGGCTGCTGGCCCGCAGGTCACGGGATCGACTCCCGGCTGCGGCGGCTGCATTTTCAATGGATGCGAAAATGCTGTAGACCCCAGAGCTCAGATTTGGGTGCAGGTTAAAGAACCCCAGGTGGTCGAAATTTTCGGAGCCCTCCACTACGGTGTCTTTCAAAATCATATGGTGTTTTGGGACGTTCAACCCCACATTATCTATCTATCTATCTATCTATCTATCTATCTATCTATCTATCTATCTATCTATCTATTATTATCTATCGATCTATCTGTCTGTCTGTCTGTCCGACCGTTCATTAAAGCGATGTCTCTGTACTTAAAACTCAGAAGCAAAAAGAGGATTTCATAGAGCAAAGTTTGCTGTGTGCCACATCAAAGTATTGCTTAAATATATGAAGTGTCAGTGTGTGCACTCAAAGCTCAGTGATATGGGAGATGCATTGTCATTATGGTTGCCAGCTGTGGAGTTTTGGACTGGCCCGGACACGCCATTATTGAATTTGCTCCCTTTATTTTTTATTCCCCCTTTTTTTCCAGACCAGTAAGCGCAGCGTCATTCTAATTACGGGTATTTTCATGCCGCCAATTAGACTAGTAGGTTAGCTTAGTGTGCCATTTTTATTTGTACACAAGGTTTATTTGGCAGCAGAAAAGCAATGTTACAAGAAATGGCACTGTATGCGAAAGACCTGACATGGCATCTATTGTTTAATGCTATTGTGATGTTCTGGCGGCTCATCTCCCAACCCCCATTCAAGGGCCAGAATCCTAGTTATCATCTTATATAGTAATGTCAAAATTTGAGTTCTAGTTTTGTGTATATTGAAAAATTTAGCATTTAACGAGCATTTCGTAGAGTCTGCATTGTGTTCTCTTGTGAGCTGCACTTTGCCTTAACTTCCATTCCTCAACTGTCTCCGCTTCTCATTTGTTTTTTATTTATTTTTTTAAATAGTGGGAGGCCTACATTATCTCACTTTCAACTTCAAATTTTTTACCTTGCTGTAAATGTTATGTCTGCTTTTTGTCAATTCTCAAAGTTCTAAGCTACAGCTTCTGTACAAGATATATTTTTGGGAAAAAATTGATATTGTCTTGCAGATGCTGGAGGTTCCAGCACGATGACCTTATTTTTAGCGGATGTACGAGAGGTGGCGAGCACAATTCAGAATTGTGGCAATGAACAATGATTGGTTTCAATTTAAGACCACTTGGGATGACCAGAATCAGTATAGCTTGAACGATTATAATCTGTGCTTTCTGTATTGCTGTAGTCACTGCCATATTGTACGTTTTTTTGCAACTTCCAATTTTGATCAGCAAGAACTTTGTCCTTGGAAGTTCTTATTCACCTGCCCACATTCATCTAATTGAGTGACAATACCTTGTGCAGAAGCCCGAAAATCCTGAAAGCTGTGGGTGGGATGATTCAGTCCTGTTCTATGGTGAAGACACATCTGAACACCCTGATTTGTGCCTCCTGCCCCGCATAGTGGAGCATGTCCTCCTTCCTAAGATGTCTGGTCTGTCAGCTTTCTCTTTGTGAAGCATCTGTTCTGTGACAAGTGAGCACGCTTGAAAAAAAAGTGCACAACCGAATTGGCTGTGTGCTCGAGATGAAAAACAAGGATCAGATGAGTGAATTTGTAAGAGCTAAGTTTCCATTTTATATCAAGCTTGTGTTGAGCTTGCTCTACCCCCCCCCATGATTTACCTGCTTGTATACTGACTGCATACTAGCATACAGCATGTTTAATAATTACTATAAATATCTATTAGATGTTCAAGTGATGTTTTAGACTGCAGGAGTCATTAGCAACATCTGCTCCGAAAACACCAATAGCAACCCTAAGCTATAGCATTTTTTTCTGTATCGAAGACACTTGAGCCTGCTCCAAAGCACCATTTTTTCTGATCCACAATTTGCTCCAAATACTAAACTGTCGCTTCCATCCCTGCTTAAGAAAGGTACAGGGTGTTTCAATACGCCTAAGTACGTGACGTAAGCACCGAGACTACATTGTCGGAAGCGTCCCATCACTCCTGTTCAGCGTAAGTGCAGTTGTCTGTATGTGCTGGTATTCCAGGCGCAGCCAGATGCAAATTTTTTTGGCCAGAACACGTGCGCTTGACCAGTCAGTTTGGTAGCATGTATATTCCACGTGTTTAATGAGGGCATGTAAAGTCACGTGCTATTCCCTGACGTCATATTCGTGTTGTTTAACCTTTCTTGAAATCACTGGTCTAACCGATGTACTGGTTGTCACAATTTTGGCATTCTAAAGCACAAAAATGACCATGGAAATTTTCGCTCGGCAACTTTTCTTCACGTTGTCTGAAGCATTCCCTAGCTTTCATGTTGGTACATTCACTAATTTGATGTCTGTTGCTTTACATATCACACAGCATATCTGACTTTCCAACCACGACATTACACATGTCGGTAAACTTGTGCATGTTGTCGTGACCATAATTTTGCCTCGGTTTGAAGGCCTTCTTGTTTGGATAGAACGGCCATTAGCTGAGGCTAGCCAAAAGAATTCAAAACTTTCTATCTAAAGCCAAAGTGTTCCCCCAAAACATTTTTTCGGCAAACGTTTTCCACTACCACAAGGATCATGTGAACATTCTTGGAAATCTCGAAACCATAGCTCGTAAAAACACATAAAAAACTATTTCTTCCAAAATTAAATTAAGACATTTTTTTTTGTTTAGAACAATGATAGGTGTTTTACCTCAAATAAGGTTTACAAGCTTTTACGTTTTGGTGGATTCTTTATGTAGCCTCAAATATGGAGGGTAAGGTTCATATCGGGGATTTTTTCTAAGACAACATTAGGCAAAATGTGATAGTTGACGTTAACATATTGCCAGAATGTTTTACTGTGGAACAAAAATAAATTCAGGCGTGTACAGTGAGAAATAAAGTTTACAGGTTGCGACAATGTTGCAAAAATGTCGATTTTTGCACATTATCGACGGTGAATTGAACATTGAGGTGATCCTACTCGAAATATGCTTAATAGCAGATTTAGTAGCAACCTTCGTTCACTACTCACTCAGGAAGTTTCAGAAAGTTACTATTTGTTTTAAGCGAGAAAAACATTTTTTAATTTGTTTGTTACCGCTGTCAGGAGTTGCACGTGTTTATGGGCTGTAACAATGCGTTCTAGCGGTAAGTACACGCTGCAGAGACGTGAGGATCATCTGGACAACATGATCAACTTTGTCCGTCTTTATTTAATATATTTACAAGCTAGTATTACCCTTAGTGAATGAGAAACGCGAGACCTCCTTATTAGACTTGCATTTACACACATGCAGCTCTCCGCTGGCAGCCTGCTTAGTATGCTTACGCAGAACCGGGAAGTGGTACCGATGAGGGCAAAACACCGCTACCTATATGCTAATATTTAGAAGTAGGAAGAGCACTACAACCAAAAATTTATGCAAAGCTTGTAAATAATAAATTAGCATGCAAAAGTTTATTATATTTTCTGCATAACCCCAGTGAATCCACTCCTGCGCCAAACTGCACTAAAATTAGATTTGGTAGCGTCTATCACCGGCAATAGCCCCGCCGGCGCGTCAATAACATGTGCACCTTGTTTTTGGGGCCACTAAAGTCCTATTCACGTACCTATTTTATTACGCTGAATAAACAGCAGTCACGCGAGCGTCCTAAAATCCACGATGCTATGTTTGGTGTCAACACAACTTTGTTGTGCAAGTTCGCTTAATGGCGAAACGCGCTCTCCACAGGGGTGATGTCGAGTCCAACCAGTGGTGTGAAACTGTGGCGGCGATTCATGGGCGGATGGGATCCGTTCTAGTAACGCCGCTGATAGTTCGTTTGAACAGTTGCATGGAATTAATCAAGCAAAGTTCGCTAATAACGGCACGCCTGCCGCTAGAATGCCTGTCACGTCTCTGTCGCGACACCTCGATCTAAGTTTCCATGCTTCCCGTCCGCAGAAAAACACCATAAGTAGTGGGAACGCATTGACACTTTTTGTCTTATATACTTTATCCATGGATAATCATACAGAAGAGCTGTTTTTAAATTCCTTCCACCAGCACATCTTGGTTTATATTCGCTGTGGCGATAAAAGCCCCTAAGAGACCCTGCCCTTTCAAACTCGAGGTAATTGCTAGGGTCCGAATTGAAAATTCTGGCATGCTTTGTTTTTAATTGTCGTCTCATTTATAAAAGCATCTTTTGTGGTAAGAGCAACCGCAACTCGGTTTGAATATGCGCAGCCATGAGGCCATTGCTGGTGGCTCTGTTGTTGGAAAGCATGTGAAAAATGGCCTGTGAAGCGGCTGTGCCTTGTTACACGTACGCATCTCGCTTTCCAGGGTCAATAGCTGACGAATAAAAAAAATGAGTATGGCATCGCATTTATTGCTTCCCTTTGACAAGAGTGGTGTTGGGGAGTCTGCTGTGTCGCTTGAAGTAGCTGGCGTGCGCTATCTCGAGGCATGATGAAACTGTTCGTGAACTTTCTGTGCCATGAACATCTGCTTCGCAGTTAGGTAAGTGACAGCACGAAAGCTACAGCAACTAGAGGGAACATTGTCTTTTTACACAGCGTTCATTTGAGTTACACGATATCGGATCTAAAAGATACAATTTGTTAGTTTTACTTACGCTCATAGCGATGAATCCGATACCAATAAATTGCATTGTTATACCAAATAATAAGGCTTGACGTTACCGGTGAGAAGCGCTAGTGGTGGGGTTACCATTTGCAAGGTCCTTACACTCGCAAAAACTTGCTGCACGGCAGTGTTCGATATCCACATCTTGGGGTTGTAGAAACTCCCGCAACATCTCTTGCATGCCGATGCACGTACAGATGGAAGCAAACTTGCCCAGAGCGCCCAACCGGCCGCTCCAGCTGGTGTTTTCTTCAGAAATACGTGAAGAGAGATGCCGTAATGCTACCAAACATGGCCGTACTGCGTGTTAAGCCCTTGAACTGTAATGTGAGCATCAACGAAACCTTGTAGCTAACGTGAGATAGAAGCCGTGGTCAACAACAGTGTCAACTGGCACGTGCTCCGCTGCTCTAGACCAGTGTGATTTTATCTGTACAGCACGAGCAGAACGTACAAATGGACCTGCGAAATTGCACGACGATGGTGTGGCCGCTTTACGATCAAGGCTCAGTGCATACCTTTTTATGGCCGCTCTAGAACGCAAAGCACTTTCGCACAGTCTGTTGGGCTGGGAGTACAAGGTAGAAGGGTATACCAGCTTTAAATAGCGCATGCGCCAGTGGTCACACCCTTGAAGTCAAAGTTCCTTCCAGCCCAATAATAAGCATTCCTTTCCAGCCCAATAATAATACTTTCAAGTATTCCTTTTTTCCGCGCACTGCCAAAGAATGGAATGAGCTTGACAGCAAAATTATTGAAACAGACAGTATTGAGGCATTTGAAAAATTTATATCTGACTAGTGTTTTTTTTTCTTCGTGAAACATTTTTTATGTTGTTTGAAGTGCTTTGTTCTGTGTTGACTGCAGTATTGTACTGTTGATTTTGTTGTACTATGTACACCCACTCTGCTATGGCCCCATGAGGGGCTAGCAGTATTGATAAATAAAATAAAATAAATAATAAAAAGTTCATAACAATGCCCCTCTCCCCCTCCCTCTCCCCTCGTGTTCCCTGCTTGATCTTTCTTGTTCTTGGACACGAGCAGCGCGTTCCTCTCTGCTCGTATAAGAATCGATGGGAGGCTTGGCATGAAGTTTATGTATCGCATTCACCATCAGTGCAAAGCAGATAGGTCGGCTCTTCTTATCTCTGCTTTAGTTGCATTCGCTGCCCCCGCTCGCACGAAGCATGAAGCGCCGGAGGATGTTATCGATTGGCGCATTACATAAAACATGACGGCCAGTGGTGTATTCTGGGTGTGAGCACGTCGGCAACGTGCTCCCCCACCTCTGAAATTTTTTTCGCCTTGGCATATATAGCGCAAAATTATCTTTTGTCTGCTTCCCCCTCCCAACCCTCCCTTCGTATCAAAGTACAATCACGTTAAAGAACCCCAGGTGGTCTAAATTTCCGGAGCCCTCCACTACGGCGTCTCTCATAATCATATAGTGGTTTTGGGACGTTAAACCCCACATATCAATCAATCAATCAATCAAAGTACAATCTCACCTCTGCCCGCATTTAAAAAAATTTCTGGCTACAGCCCTGGCAACCGCAGTCGAGATTGTTCAAATAACTGCTATCCCATTAAAAACAAAATGAATCTTGCTTTCGCGTTGGTATGCATAAGGTACCCTGTAAGATATTTATTTTATGCACTGCTCCCTGTAGAACATGGTAGGGGGTTTTCGGAGTATAAATAGAACGCCGTAGCCACATAATATATTGCTGCAAAAACGAAATGAAGTTTTTTAAATTGTGTAGTTATAGCTCAGAGATGAGTGCCGGAAAAGGTTGGCTTTCCGAGACTAGCTGAATGATGTCATATTAAGCCTAGCAGTATAATCAGTCATGAAGAAAAGTAACTTTTTTTATATTTTTAAAGTCATCTTAGGGAAATGCACTTGGGATTGTGAGAGTCTTTAGTGGAATTGTGAGAGTCTTTAGTGTTGTACATCTCAGCATTTGCCTACCATGTCTGTTGATAACCACTTACGTGTATTGATATTGTTATTTCAAGAAGTACAATTTTATTCGATCAGTATTATGTGTATTTGCTACGATAATAATCACTGAACCAGTTTTTGTAGAATTGTCAGTAACATCACACTAATATTCTTGCATCATTAACTGAAATAGCGAGTGCTTCTAAGATAATTGACTCCATGAAAGTTGAAATTTATCTAAATATTTCTAGCTCCTCAGAAGAGCCTGAGAATAATTTGCATGTCCTTGAATGTAAATGCAACATGCTTCTCCTCCAGGATTTGAGGTTAACTGCTCCAGATTGTTTCAAAATGAAAAATTTGGTGGCCCAAAGTGCTCCAAAATAGAAAATTTTGCGCTCCAAAGTGCTCCAAATAATAAATTTTGGTGCTCCGAAAATTGCTCTTAATCAGAAGACGTCAGTGGCATCACTGTGATTCACGACGTCCCTGCAGCTTGTACTTACCACTAGGACGCATTGTTAAGGCATATAAACATGTGCAAACCCCGAGAGCGGTAACGCACAAGTTCAAAAATATTTTTCTCGCTTAAAACAAAAAAATCGCTAAAACTTTCTGAGTGAGTAGACAATAAAGGTTTCTCCTAACTCTGCCAATGAGTATATTTTAATAGAACCACCTCAATGTTGAATTCATGGCCGAACATGTGCAAAATTGAACATTTTTGCAACATTGTCACCACCTGTAAACTTTATTTCGTACTGTATATACGTCAAACTATTCTGTTCCAAAGTAAAACATTCTGGCTATATGCTAATGTCAATTATCACATTTCGTCTGATGTTGTCTTTCTATAAAAAAATCCTCAATATGGACTATATTCTTTACATTTGAGTTCACATAAAAAATTCACGGTAGCGTAAAAGCTTGTCAAGCTTATTTTAGGTAAAGCGCCTACCATTGTTCTAAAGGTAAAAATTTCTCTTAACCTAATTTAGAAAGAACAGATTTGTCGACAACATGGTTTACGAGGTAGGGTTTCGAGATTTTCAAAAAAATTCACATGAGGCTTGCGGTACTGAAAAATTGTTTTGCGAAAAATGCTTAAAGACAGCACTTTTGGCTATAGATAGTTCTGAAAATTTTTCAAGTAAATCGCAGATAATGGAGCGCCGAGGCGCGACAGTTGGCGTGGAATGACACCATTATTATTACCGATGCAGGAGCAAACGTTGTCAGCTACGCACTTACTCCTGGTAGATCGCGTTTCACGGGTAGAGTGGGGTAACTTCATGTAGATTTCTCGTTTCAGTTTCTTGATTAAAATTGTGATTATTCTTTAGTGTTACGTCCATAGTAGAGTACACAAACAAAGGTAACCCACCCGCATCTGTGATAACTATGTGAAATTGAGGAAGCTGTTGCGACCAGAGTCATTCCTTCTTGTCAGCACATATGGAACGTCATAGCTTTAAACACTACCCCTATCTTTCATTGCAGGCGTCTGAGAACTTTGCAAATTCTAAGCGTTGGAGCCCAGAAAAATAAAACATCAAAATGCATGTGCTCGTCATCGAAAAAAAAGCATGAAAGAAAAAAAAGTGAAGCAGCAGGAGAATAATTTGGGCGATACAACTACAATGCAACGAAAGAGAGAAAATTATGCAGCGTAGCTCCGTTCTTGTGACATTGTTAGTCATTCAGGGGTGCAACAGCTGCTCCAATTGTGTCAATTTCATACAAACCTCAACTGCTGCGCCAAAACCGTGAAATTTGCTGAAATCGCGCAACACTGGCCCGAAATGCCCAGCCAGTCTCAAATTTTTTTCAGGTGGTTTAATTTCGTCAAGAAACGCAGGCCACATCGGCCACCAGCAGCTTGCATCTTCAGTCAAAGCACGTAGACCTTAACTATAGTACCTAGAATATGCTTTAAATCACGATCGACCAATTAAAGTAACATCAATGCATGCCCATCGGTCCGGTGACCGCAACGCTTACCTATCAACAGGCGACAGAACTTCAAGACAAAAATGAGTTGCTGCAGCCGTCAACGCTTCACGTGAATGCAAATTTCCTAGCCTGAAAACGTCGCTATGGCTTGTTAAGAACTAAAGCCACAATTTCCTTGCGCAAACAAGCTTGACGTGCTCCAAATGCCGGCGTACCCAGTGACCACGTTGATTGCCTTAGCAATGGCACATAAAACATTTTTTTTTGTCTTGAAGTTGTGTCGCCCCTGCCACGGTCCTGGCGATAGATATTCGGTACCGTCGCCGAGCCAACGGGCGTGCGCCGCTGTTACCTTACCTGGTCGAACGGGACTTGCAAGTGAGCCGAAGTGACACATAACTCTATTATGAAAAAAAGGGGTGAGAAGTGGGGTGGTGGGTAGCAGTTAGGAAATTTTCTTCGATTTAGTTTTAATGCTACTTGGGCCACCTTTGCTGCAGTAGGGAAGTGTATTGCAGAAAAGCATATAGTGATTTAAAAGGGGCTGTTAGCGCTTGTGGGACACTTCAAATTTTGCTCAGTTACTCATGCGTTTGTACGCCCTACAATTCTTAGTACCAGTATAGTTACTGACGTATAAATAAGCTACTGGCAATCATTTGAAGCAGTGTATGACATTTCTGCTTCCATACCTTTAAAAAAAACTAAATTGTGTGTCAGTTTCTCTTTTTTTGCCAACCCCACTCCTTGGTTTCACAAATCTCTCAAATTTCAAAGTCGTGAGCTTGGTAGATTGATATTTCAGGGTGCGTACAGATTTTTGAAATCCTTGAAAACCCTTGATTTGAAAAATGCATTTTCAAGGCACTTGAAAGTCCTAGCATTTTTTGCCATCCTTGAAAATCCTTGAATTTCATGAACACTGCCCACTCATATTGACATCGCGACCTCCGGAATGTGGTAGATCGACGTGTCAACCTGTGAAACTATCCATTTTTGAAGCAGTAATGCAGAGTGGGCGCACATGGTATTATTTTGCGAAAGTACATGTGAAAACAAAAAGTTAGTTTTGTGGCGAGGGTGTAGAAGTGAATGCGATAGCAAGAAACTAGAATGTCACACGAAGAAGGGAAAGCAACTTTACACATGCAATGCGCCGCTGAAGCACAATGGACGTACGAAAAGAAAGAAGCCCAATACAATTGCTTATGAACAACCCTCACAGCTCGACTCTGGAAGTGTGCTGCTTAAATGCCTAGAAAGATGCTAGAAAAGAACACACATGTATCCACAGGATGAGTGTAACTTAACCACTGTCACAGTTGTTACTTCTTGGTTGTTGAGTAATGTTACTTCTTGGTTGCTGAGTGATTTCAAGTCACTTCCCAAGTGTACCAAAATGTTCATTCTCATATTCAAGGCCCATCGTGAGCACGTCCAACTTTGACGTAGCTTTATAATAGGCAACGAGAGTTGTAGCGACGTCACACCAGATCTGTAGTGAGGTCAGTGACCTCCAGGCTTTTGTCACGTACGTACCGGTAAAGCATTGCGACGGCTGCAACTAGGGGCGCGTTTGTTTTGCAGATGCTTGTGTGGCACATGTGTGCAAGAGCAGACGAGTCTCAGAATGTCATGTGCAAAGCTTTGTAATCACGTGAAGTATTCAACTACACTGCCACGTACCTGCTCAACTCGGTGCCCACAGGCAGAAACTGGAAATTGTCAGTATCAATGAGGCGATAAATTATTCAGTGAGAATAAATGAATCTTGGTGCATGTATTGTGCTTGTTTGTGCCATACTGAATGCTTGCAGCAAAGAGCGTGCAAGCCACAAATATTGTGGCACGACTCCCTTAAGGCCTGACTACACCTTCGTGTTGCAGCCTGTCAGTGCGTATCTTCCCGACACGACATGGTGCCCTCTCCTTATTGAAAGGGTGGAAAAGTGTCCTAGAATTTGTTAAGAGTACGCTCTTTTTTTATAATTGCAACATTCCTATACTTATCTTAAGTGCAATAAAATTGGTCTTTTGTGAAAATTTCAGAATGAAATATTTCAACTTAGCTTGCCGTTCTAAGTCCTTGAAAAACTTGCAACAGGTCTTAGAAAGTCCTTAAACATCCCTAAATTTTCGCTTTGGAAACCTGTACGAACCCTTTATTAAAGCTCGCAGAGCCTGTCAATGAATTTGACAGGTGCAGCAAATGCTAATATGGAATTCATGATTGTTTGCTCAGTTGGGTGATTCAAAATACTACTTTCACTGAAATGGCAGTGCTTATGTTCACACTGCATGATTTAGTTGATGTTGAATGGTATCTACATATTTTTTTCCTAAATGTAAGCCTTCTTTTTTGTACTGCACTAAATTTGGTATTTTTTGATAAAAAAGTGCTTGTTTTTTTCTCCAAAACCTGCTCCGAATTCGGAGTTTAGTGCTCCAAAAGTAACAATTTGCTGCTCCAAGTTGTACTTCGGCTGTTGCACACTTGATCATTTTAAAAGCAAGCACAGAATACACGAGTAGTATATCGGTATTATCATTTTTTAAATGGAAAGTATATATTAGATATGTACAGTTTAGGTGGGGATGCAAATTAATAGTAAATACAGCAATCCTGGTCGCATTAGATCCAATCCAATCCACATCCTAAGTGTCTTGGGCCTTATCCGCTTTAGTGAACTAGAATATACTCTAGTGGCGATGCTAATCGAGCTCAGGTGTCTTTCTTTTACACCGATGCCATGACGTGGTGCCAGTTCCACATTTCCTAGCAGCTTTGGCTGCATTGTAGGACTATCGTCGGCTTCTTCAAACTTTCAGCTGTAGTTATATTGAACTCGTGTGCTTGCATTCTGCCAAACAGCCAACTTGCTCACTCTCTGGCTGGGATGTATCCTTCTGGCCAGATATACATATTTTTCATATTTACCGCACGCGTCCAGAACATTTTGAGCACGTTCGGTACACTTATTTACTTATTCTATAGGATTGCCTCATTTACTTATTCTATAGTATTGCCTTTTACCACTCGTGCATTTGTTTCTAGTGCACAGAGTTTTTCAAGCAGACGTAACGGTCAAGGAATTTGCTTTAAACCAGCATTGAAAACCTGGAAAAGCCAGGGAATTCTGAAAAGGCAAATTGGTAGACACCTTGAATGCGTAACTGTTGCTTCTTAGTGTAGACGTGAAAGGGTACACCTACCAAAGAAATACATAGTTTACTGATGTTTCGGCACCTGCCACGGGAGCCTTGTTCACAGTAATAGCCATAAGAAAGGCACAGAGTATCTAAGTATGCCTAAGTACTTGACTTAAGCACCGGGACTACATTGTCTGAAGCATTCCATCACTCCTGTTCAGTAACAGTAACACACACGACACACACAGTAACACACCCGAGTAACACACACGACACTCAGCGCTGAGTGCCATGTGTTACTCGGGTGGATCTGTCAATGTGTGTGTGAGTGTTTGCGAGAGTCAAGGTTGTGCTAAATATTAGAATATAACGAAAAACCAACCAGCCCAACAACAAGTTTTATTGAGCTGTGATGTCGAAGTCACCGCAGTGGAAGCAGGGTGCTTTTTTTGTTGACCTGCTACACTCCTTTCTTCACTATCCTTTACATCCCACACTCCCCTAGATACTAAAACATGCCTCACATTTTATGAGCTTTACCCCGCTCAAGAGCATTTTTTATTGCCAGTGCCATTCGTAGGCGTTCTAAGAATCGTAGGAGTTGAGTGGGTTATGGCTAGCAAAGTTGATTGATATGTGGGGTTTAACGTCCCAAAACCACTATATGATTATGAGAGACGCCGTAGTGGAGGGCTCCGGAAATTTAGACCACCTGAAGTTCTTTAACGTGCACCCAAATCTGAGCACACGGGCCTACAACATTTCCGCCTCCATCGGAAATGCAGCCGCCGCAGCCGGGATTCGATCCCGCGCCCTGCGGGTCAGCAGCCGAGTACCTTAGCCACTAGACCACCGCGGCGGGGCGGCTAGCAAAGTTGGCAAACCCATTTGTGGCTGTGTTTAACTTCACCGCCACTTGTTCACAGTGTGGTCGCTAGATGTGGCTGTTTTGAAAATTGCAATAAATTTATTATTTCCTGCTAGTTTTTGTCTGAAATGAAAGTTGTATCTGCTTATTTTGTCACCTTTAAGTTTGGCTGAAAATCTCAGCGGCAAAAATTTTGGTTCAGTATTTTTTTAATGGAACTCTGGGTTTAAATTTCCTGTGTTCAAATAGTAAAAGCCACCCGTTTGTGCTAGTAGATTGATCATGGCAATAGCTGGTATGTATGCATCAGATGATTCAGATACTCTTTAGCATGCAGTATCACGTATTAGTGTCTGAAAAATAGGAAAACAAGAAGCAAGCATTCTGCAAGTACCACAAAGTAGAGCGTAAGTTCCTTATAGGCATTAAAATTTTTCTCTAAGAAGGTCATCAAGAAAACCAGAGAACAACTTTTCTTCATGTCAATAAATTCTGAAATCTTGCATCTTCTTTTATAAAATGAAAGTCTGTGCTATCAAAAATTGTATAGCATCACGTCTTTTATTGCATCGGAAACAAGCCTCAGGTATGGGAGACTGAGAAATTGGCAGTAGTGGTATCATTTCATCTTCCTGGCCAAAATATATAGGAACGTTGTGTGTACAAGTTAAGTTGTGGAGATCGCTGATCAAGCAACCGCGCTGGCAAAGTAACATAAAAACCGCTAGTTAATGTTGTTGTGCCCACTTTTTATGTATGAACAGGCTTGAGGCAATGAGTAGCGAGGGCATTTATTTTAGTCATATATGCACTGTGCAAAGGCTAGAAGAAAAGGTCAGTGCCTGTGTAAACCAGAGTGGAGTACGCTTTATTATGATGAATCATCAATTATATGCATAGCGTGACTTGCTCAAGTCATGTAGTTCCCATGTATTCTTGGGATTACGAAATGCTCTTGGGATTATGAAATGCTCTTGTAGATGCAGTGTCATTATTTTTACTGACATTTACATTATGGCAAAGCTTGGCTGGTTCACCCAGTGCACTGCATCAATTCCAACAGCTTTGTTGACTGTGGCTCTTATACAGTATTTACCAAGTGGTGTTCAGTGTCAATGCGTCATGTTGGCAAAACATATCTTCTGGTGTGAGTTTGGGTTGTTGTAGCAAACAGCCCTGACAGCTTCTGGCATCTCAAAACGTTGGCGGGATTAGCATTGTAAGTGGCACAGCATAGCAATGGTGCCTGTGTTATGGCAGAAAACTGGAAACTATAAGCATTGTTGTTTGGTTTCCTGTGAAATATATTAACCGTTCATACCCACACACATGCGCACACGCACGTTGTTCCATACACAGTCAACTTGTGGATTAGCACAGGCGGACTGTGCATGTAAAAGAATCCCAATTCAGCGGAAATAGGACTGGTATTTTCCTGATGAGAGCTTCTCATACCATGCAGGTTGTTTTCGGTATGTGATCCTACCTACATTTGGATCTGGCACATATATTCATGCAGTGTTAACAGCGAAATTCAAGCAATTGAAGCCAAGCTGTGTGACATGGAGTGAGACAAAGAGAGGGACATAGGCCAGTGCTTGCTTGCTACACCTCCTGCCCCATCACGGCCTGCAGCAGTAGAGCAGCCTGAGAACCAGCACCAACCAAGACCATACCGGCACCTCCAGAAGACATCACGATGACATTATGTCACTGTGCTACATGTATAATTTAGTAGAACTACAACATGAATCTTCTCACCTCACCCGAGACTTCAATCTTCAACCCAATTTTCAGCACATGATTGTACAAAATCTGTGCTATCTTTTACAGTATTATCAGTCATGAACCTTTCCAGAATGTGTTCTTGTTTTGGACTTACCTTGCATTGTCACTTGAGGACTCTTAAATGGATTACACTGAAGACAAGTGTAAATTGAAAAGTTGAAATATATTTCTTATTGCCAAAAGTGGGCTTGAGAGTCCGGACGTTTTGTTCACTGTCAAAAAAAGTGTTGGCTGGAGGCAGATTCAACAAATCCTATTAGTTTACAGCTCAATTTTGGTATAGAGAGATAAAAGCTTATATAATGATTTACAAACTATTTTGAAACTTTGACATGAAATTGCACATAAAACGTAATCTTCTTATGTGGCGTCACATTCCCACAGTAGTATTGATTTGTATCTATGGTGCATGAACAAGTTTTGCCGCAAGCGAGATTCCTTTCACATGCAAAATAGTAATAAGTTAACTGTTGTAGTGCTACAGTACGCATACTCAAACATGGCCTTTTAAAAGGAATACCGAGCAAAAATACAGGGTCAAAGTGCTGCGCCAAACCACTTGTGCTTCACAATACTGCTCCAAAATGCATCATTGCACCGAAACTACTGCCACACTTTCTTTGAAGCCTTTATGTGCCATCATACACGACGGGGCAAGCCCAAGCGAGGGTCTATCCTCATCATCATCATCATCATCATCACATGCTTCGCCTTCCGTGACGCTGGTGATGGCTCGAAACAGCAGTCTCACCTGAAGGACGAAGTAATGAATGCCATGGCAACAATTTGGAACGTTATGCGAAGTAGCGCTATCAGCTAACTTTTTTGCATCCGATTTAAGATTCTTCTTATGTGTTTACCTGCGCACCCATTTTTTTCTGTTTTTTAGTGTTTGTCTTAAGACTGTATGAGTACCTGCCATTTCATATTATTTTTAGCCTGTGTTTTTATATATTCAGCAATTTAATATTGTTATTACTATTATTCCTGCTGGTGCAAATCTCACTTGGAGACAAGTACAAAAAAAGAGTGGCCGTCCCTTGGAGGCTCTATAGAACCTCTGGAGTGGCAGTCCCACCTCCATCAATGGGAGCATGTGAAGCCACCAGCAGCCGTAATGCTATAATCGCGGACCTTTTTTCGTGACAGAGCAGCCAATGCTACAGAGCCAAATCGTGCATGTCCTACCACTAATGAATGTAGTCCTACAATTGTGTATTTGTTGACGACACAATATATAAAAATTTTGCCTTTTTTGCATATTGCTCTTTGACACAGGACATAGCTCACACCAGTAAAATATTCATATTTGTTTTAATTTATTTGTTGTCAAATCCTGTTTCTGAAAGCATAAAAAGTTTGCACCTTTTACTGTACCTGAACTTCTAAGCTGCGTTTTCATTGATATCAAATGCTGGTCGCACACAGCCATCACTTTTCACGGCAGTACGGAACGCATTACATACCGCACTATTTCATGTAGTGGTACATTTTCAGAAGGTCTGCCCCAGGAGCTTTCCATTCATTGCCAAAACAAATTGTCCGCTAGTACAGAGTGAAAACTAACAAGCCCGCCATAGACCGTAATGGAATATGCGTGGCGTCGCGTTGGTTTGCAGTCCGAACATAAAAAAATGAGAATGAAGCCACTTTGAGGTCAAATGTACAAACAATCGCCTTTTCTCGTTTATAAAACAAATTATTTCATGCACCGATTGTCACCTGCAGGCTTTCAGAATAAACAGTCGTCATAGGGATGCTTCGCATGTCGTGGTTGCTGGCGCACTGTAGTCACACTTGTGTTTGTGGGAACAAGTTTTTTTTCTGATATAATGGTGTCTGTGCTCAAGGAGAAAACAAAAGCTAATTTGAAATACATTATTCACTCTAGATAAGCACAAATCTATCACACCAACATTTCAATAACAGAAGGATGAAAATTTGGGCAATTGGTGATGTCATTTCTGCTAAGCACAGCGCATAATTTAATCCAAAAATAACAAAGAGAACAAAACGAGGCAGCTCTCATATTGTGTTTCTCCTCTCCTATTTGGCCTCATTCTCGGTAAATAAGCGCGAGGGACTTGACAAAATGACATTACATTAGCTCCATGCAAGTCGTTAACTGGGTTGAGGGGTTCAACCCTACCCACTTTTCTGAATAATTTTTCACTTGCGCACATCTGCGCATATATATATATATATATATATATATATATATATATATATATATATATATATAGTAAATCTAACATACAAAAGTGCTAAGGAAAGTATAGGGAAGGTTATTAGACCAAATTGTAAGGTAAACGTTAAGAACTTGCCATGGGCAGGAACCGAACCTGTGACCTTCGAATAACGCGTTTGATGCTCTACCACTGAGCTACCACGGCGGCTATCCTCCCAGCCACTTTAATGGGTATATATGTGAATTTAAACGGATGGTCTGTCAGCGCCATCTGGAGCCATGGCGACGAGTGAGGCACACTATTTTATGAGTCTATGTGGTGTCACATAGCACGTTAACCTATACGAGCTGGCAGCTGACCAATAGTCCCTCGTATACAATCTAAGGCACCAAGTCTGCCAGTACAAGACCCTCGTTAATGAATAGGGGAAAGAAGTGGATACTTAAGGCCTCGTTTTGCGGTGTTTTGACACAATAATAATGAAATATAACAGACAATAATGCTAAGGAAAGTATATGGGGGGTAATTAGACCAAATTTTAAGGTAAATGAGAAAAAAGTCGGTGAAAAGATGACTTGCCATGGGCAGGAACCAAACCTGCGACCTTCGAAGGTTGTTATTCAAAGGTCCCAGGTTCGGTTCCTGCCCACGGCAAGTTATCTTTTCACCCACTTTTCTTACTTCACAATTAGCTTACAATTTGGTCTATTAACCTCCTTTACACTTTCCTTGGTATTATTGTCTGTTAGAATTTATTATTATTATAATGTCAAAACACGAGAAAACGAGCCCCTAAGTATCCACTTCTTTCCCTTATATATATATATATTGCCACAGGTAATTAGTGTAAGCTATTAGCCGAAGCGTTAAATCGCTTGGAAGTAGAGAAAGAAGAGAACATTGCTTCCTGGTCGGGGGGCGAGCAAGACGTCGATTCTCTGGCAAGATGGCATTCACTGGCATCCCGATTCTTGCTCGCCCGTGGCTTTCGTGGTGTCCGCCGTTCTAGTAGGTCCTCGCTGTCCTTGCTGTCCTTGAGGTATCCTCCGGTGATTCCTGAGGCCTGAGCGTCCGGTTTCAATTCGGGATCTATCCCCGCTGCTACTTCAAGGGCACCTTCGTGCTTCCTCCTGTAGGGGAGTGGCCGGATCGGGCTGTGCTGTTAAGCCTATTAACCTGATGTCTATTTCCTCTCCTGGCCAGGCATATTCTGCCTGGTCGGCTTCACTTCCTAACAGTGATTTGCGAATCGATCTATTTTTGTGTAGTGGTCTGAAGAGCGTTCCCGTGGCCCTGGTTCCAACTAACGGCGAGTCTCTTCACATGAAAAATCCAAAACTAATTCAGGAAGAACTCCGGAAAGTTTCCGATTATTACCAAATGATTACTGACGTGCTTAAATTTGGACATGGAGGCATCCTGTGCTGCTCGCCGGACCAGGACTGCATCACAGATCTTCTAAAATGTACAACGTTTGCCACAGATCCGGTGAGCTGTTTCGTACTTGTCCATTTGGCCTGTTTGAAGGGACTGGTTCGAGGAGTGGACTTGAGCCTTACACCAACCGAAATACTTGAAATGTTTGCGGCCGCAGAAGCAGTCTCTGTATTTGATGCTCGCGAAACCTTGAGAACAAAAAGGTCCCCACAGAATCAGTGATTGTGACTTTTGCCGACACGGTTCGACCAACCGAAATTAAGGCATGGCCACTAATTTATCGTGTAGATGCACTATCCCCTCGTCCACTGCAGTGCAAAAAATGCTGGAGGTATGGGCATACCATCAAGGGATGTAGATCGGATGTGAGGTGTCGCACATGTACTCGCCAACATACACCCGACAAATGTTCAACCCAAAATGTGAGATGCTGTCCATGCAGAGGAAATACGCGGCAGATGATGAAAGTTGCCCCATGAGGACATGTGAGTCGCAACTTCTAGAGATCATCGAACAACAACGATGCTCCCGGCGTGAGGCCCAATCAATTCTTTCTGAGTGCTCACGTGGCTATGCCTCCGTTGCCAACCGGGCAAACCAGATGCTTGAGTCGTCGTTGCCTTATTTATTAACATCAACGGTAGAAAAGACCATGATGAAACTTATGGAATCTCTATTCGTGAGACCGACGGAGTTATTAGCAGAAATAGTGAGCACTCAATTGAATCAAATATTGCAGGGAGGTAACCAACCTAACGTGCCCCCTTCTCTACCTTCACCACTTAAAGTTACTGATATTCCATCGGAACCAGGCCCTTCGAAGTCAAAGCCAGACACGCCAAACACTAGCCATAGAATAATTATGCCTCTTGTACAGGACCTAGATTGGAGCTCGGACTCCGATTATCATGTCTCACAGCCAGAACAAATGGACTCTGACTCAAGAATTATGAAACGACGTGCTTCTCCTGAGGCACAACGCTCGTCAATTAGTCGTTAATCAAGAAATAAGAGATATCAGAAGGAAAACCCATCAAAAAATGATTTTTGAAAGGATAGCAACTTAGAGAAAGCAGTGAGTGCTGCTGGTATCTCTTCGAAATAGGGATTTTAAAAGTACTACAGTGGAAAAACCGCTCCATTTTTTTCAGCGGCTAGGTACTTGGGGGTAACCTACACCGAAACACTTGACTTGAGTCCCCACATGAAAAACATGGCTGCTAAAGGAGCACGTGCCGTAGGGATGCTGCACATGCTCATTATTTATCGTGCCGGTTTGCGTAGAGACGTGCTCGTTATGATAAATTGCATGTACATTCGACCGGTATTAGAATTCGGGTGTGTTTTGTTTTCTGGCGTCCCGGCCTACAAAGTTCGACCACTGATTCTACTAGAACGCGAATCTTTACGCTTATGCCTAGGGCTACCCAAATATGTTGCCAACATTCACCTATACGAAGAATCCCGCCTACCTTTTCTTATCAAAATATGTCATATTCTAACAGTACGTGCATTCCTCAAAATGTATGCATCACCTCAGCGGAGGTCACAGTATGTGTTCATTAAGCAGCAGACCTCATTCTTCAACCACCAATGGCCTAAATTAAGGTGTCCTCAAGTAATATTTACTCAGAAACTTTTGTAGCCCTCAAACGTTAACCTTTGGGAAACACTTGTGCTCAACACTGTAGATGCAATTAGGATAGAATTTGAGGATATATATCTCATGAATGCAAAACATTTACCATATCAGTATATAAACGACATTTTGAAACATCATTTGGCCAATCTAGAAACATCCATTGTGATAGCGACTCACGCTTCGGTTTATGAAGAGAAGGCTGGCGTCGGATTCGCATCATCCTCTCTAGATTGGTTGGGCTTTTTCAATTTGAATACCCGACTTTGCACCAATTTAACAAGCAGAACTACTGACATTAGTCCTAGCATTGCGTAAAGTGCCGCAAGATCTATCAGCGGTGATTGATCTAACAGACTGTCTCTAGGTCTGTACTGCCTTAAGCTCAACTTCTTTTTCGCATACCTTAGAAACTTTCTACTCGCTCATTCCTACACATGTGCGACTCGTCCAACTAGTTTGGGTACCAGGCCATACAGGTTTAGCTATGAATGAGCATGCACATGCACTAGCTGTATCTTCCCTTGATTGTCCTGTTGTACCTATTTTGCCTACTTCGGAATATATCTCAGCAGCACGCTTTCAAAAACGCACAACGGCCAATAACTTTGAAAAATCCCCTTTGTTTGTATCAGACTTCCTACAGCTGAAGTTTCCTTGCAAGAACAAGTGGTGTTCATCAAGAAAGGAAGAAATAGGGATTACTAGGCTGCGTTGTCGAGTCCCTTCATTGAACTTTTACCTTCACAGGTCGGGTCTGGCACAGTCGCCTTTGTGCTTTTATTGTAATGAGAGGGAATCTTTGGAGCACTTCTTTTTGTCATGCTGAAAATTCAAAACTAAAGGAAAAATTTACTAGAAGAACCCCAACGAAAGTTGGGCTCAAACTTGACACTTCTGGTGATTCTTTCATTTGGCGCAGTTGCATTTCGATTCAGCCACAGCAGCATTATTACCGCTGTTACAAATTTCTTACGAGGATCTAAAAGAATGGAATGCTAAAAATAAGTAAATTCGGATGTTTTATGTATATATTTTTCTTTTTGTATGTTTATTATGTTTTTTTCAAGTTTTTTTAGAAATCTAACACCTTTTTATTTTTACCTATATTACCTAATTTATCCAACCCTCTCTTTTAGGAAGTGAATTGATTGTAAAATCAAGGCACCGTCCCATTCATGGCCTATTCTCCTAGGTGGGTTGCACCAAGGTGTTGAGGAACCAACCAACCAACCAACGTTGATTCGTGGCTTTCTGTTATTTCGTTCGTGGCACTGGTGGAGGTGCTGGGTAAATTCGCCTCGGCTCCAGATTTTCAGCCGACACACCGAGCTACTTGGAGACAGCTACAGCTCCCACGGCAAGAAGCAGTCGCCGCCTGCGAGGACTATCTCCCGAACATGGTCCTCTTTCTCAAGAAAAGACTGCGACCTCGACTGCCAACCAGGTGAGCGAGCGAGTCCCGAGTCAAAGCAACGACGCCTATTGTTTTCTCCCGCATGTTTTTGATGTACCGCAAACACCACGCTCATTTTATGGAGACATTTTTGAGGATGTTGATGACTGGCTTGACCACTTCGATCGAGTTGCCAACATCAACGAATGGGATGAAGCTCGCAAGCTGCGGAGAGTTTGGGTTGGAAGACTCTGCCAAACGTGGTATGAGAATCATGAGGGTTCCTTTGCGACGTGGCAAGAGTTCAGCCGACAGTTTCGCTATGCGTACCACAGCGCCAGAAGAAAGAGAGCGGAGCAGGCCATCTCGTCTCGGAACCAACAACCTAACGAGAGAGTTTCGATGTTTGTCGAGGACATGCTTCGACTCTGTAAGGGTGCCAACCCTGCAATGTCCGAGGAAAAGAAGGTGCGGCATTTAATGCGTAGTGTAAAAGAGCAGCTCTTCGCCGGACTCGCGCGCAATTCACCTACGTCTGTGGCTGAGTTCATAAATGAGGCAACCACAAGGGAGCCTACTCTCCAGCATCGGTCATCACAGTATGAACGCCACGACGTCACAATTGTTGCTCTATCGGGGCTGACAGCGAGAGGCATGCCCTCACAGAGTTCATAAGAAGCGTCGTGTGGGACGACCTGCGCCAACTCCAAGCAGCGAGACCCAAACCACTCGTAAATCCCCTCGCCGACTTAACCCGAAATGAGATCCGACAGGTGGTCACTTCACTCGCGCCAACAAGGCCTGAGGCCCCTGCGCTGACTTATGTGGCGGCCCTGCGATCTCCTGCACCACATGCTTCTGATCCCGCTATGCGGACAATTGATTAGGCTAGCCATAGATTACAGGGCACCTCTTCGGCTCCGCCACCCGCCTCAAGGTTTCCGAGGGCACCCACTTATCAACGACGCGTCGTCCACCATGCATTTCGCGAGTGTGTGTGCGAAGCCGGAGCGTGATCTTTTGCTGTGCAATTGGAATTTTGCTGTGCAATTGGAATTCCAATTGCTCAGCGCAGCTGAGCAATTGGAATTAGAGATCGCGACTCAGTATTAGGGACGACGCGGGGAAACTAAGTAGCAGAAGGCGGTGCGTTGCCCCCCCCCTTTTATATTTTCACAGCTGATCATGCCGCGTCGACCACGCCCCCTAACGGGGACGCTAGGCTTATCTTAGCTGTATCAGCAATCGTGTAAATATGAAGAATAAACGTGTCAAGGCTGGATAATTGGAGTACATCGGATATACACACTCGTGAACAAGTTCATCGCACATGCACTCGCGAAATGCACGGCGGACGACGCGATCTCTTGATTGCACAGCAGCGCACAAAGCAAAAAAAACGCGCCCCGACTTACGCAGCGCGCGTGTCACGTTCATTCAGTTAATTAAAACGTAGCTCACGCACTCGCAAAATGCCCCGCGCACGATAACGAACTAACATAAAAAGCCACTACTACAAAACAAGTTTTTCGCCAAATTTGGCAGCAGTCTGGGAGCAGTTATTCCCAAAGTCTGGCAACTAAAGTATAAGACGCCTAACGCATAGAGTTTCTCAATATACAATAGAGGGAACTCTGGCGCTAGTGTCTGTGGGAGCTGCAACACACGGCGCTTCAGCGAGCATGGAATATGGGTAGTCACAGAGGAAGGAAAGGTAAGGAGAGGCCCTGACGTCACTCGTTGTGAAGCCGCGATGAAGCCGGAAGTCGGCTATAGTGGCTGGGCAAATTCTCCTCTCTTGTTTACATATTAATGCGAAGCAGAAAGCGCGACTCCCTCTCTGTCTCAAAAAGGACGTGGCCTGCACGTCGCGTGCGCCGGTGCTATCCGAATCCAACGGAACGGATTTACTCGCTGTCTTGCCGCGATACGGTTGACGATATCTCTGCGTATGACTGTTGTACTCTTGCACGGCCGGCGGTTACGATAAACACGGCAAGTTGCACGTTAAGCTTTTTTTATTAGATGTGTTTTTTGTGAAAGTAAAGATGATATTTCGGACATTGCCGCGCGACGAACCAGGCACCAAAATTTGTACAGCTTCTTTCAAATCACTTTGTCCCACTTTTCCGCTTCCCTTTAGTCTTTATAAAAATTTCGGTCAGGCTGTTGGCTAGACACAATCATAAAAAAATGTCTCCCCTGCAATAAACTTGGAGGTCTGTAATTGTGCCTGTAAAGTCGGCATTCGTGGAGCTTGTGTGCGTGGCAGCCCGTTGAGTTTGCGCCGGCCTCTTTGTTTTCGCTCCTCTTTTGCCCGACGCGCACTGGTTTCTACGGATATCCCAAAGGCCATGATCTCATTAGGACGAAAGCAGCGAATACCACCCGAAAGTGCGTGGGAACACGTCTCCAGTGTGATTCACGCACACTAGTAGCTACGGAGAACGGAGACCAGGATCGCGTTAGGGCGAAAGGTGGCAAAGTTAGCAGAAGGAATGCGTGATAAAAGGTCTGCGGGAAGGTTCACGCGTCGACACAGCCGCCAAAGACGGCAGGTAGAGCCAGTTTTTTGGGAGGATTTTTTATCAGTATTTTCGATGATAGCGTCGTTAACGTCGTTACGTCGCAGCCGAGTTACAGTGTACTAGAACAATTTTAGTACCCTGTACCGTTGTATTTCCATCGGTTGCCATCAACATCGCCTTATCACGTGGTAAATATATGGCCAATGGCAGTGTGACGCTGGTAAAGTGTCGTGCGTTCAAAAAAAGGCATCAGCTGTCATAATAACAGATTCCCTATCTCTCTGTGCGGCACTTTCTGTTGGTGCTGATAATCACGTAACAAAGGCGTTCCGTGCAATAGTACGTGCGCATTTGAGAAAAGTACGATAGTTTGGGTGCCTGGACAGAAAGGTTTGTTGCTAAAAGAAACAGCCGACTCATTAGCTAAGTCGGCAATCAGCGAACCAACTCTACAAATCTGTCTACCATCCGCTTATGTGACGGCTGCTCGATTCCGCAGACGTACGCTTATGGAATTCTTTAAAGGTTCAGCACTAACAAACTCTACAGAATATCACCATTTAATATATCCCTGGCGAAGAGACTTTTGCAGCACTCGAAAACAAGAAGTAGCTATCACAAGGCAGCGTTGCCGGGTACCAAATCTAAACTTCTTTAAACACAGGTCTGCTCAGGCTCCTTTGCCACTGTGCGCATTCTGTGATGAACTGGAAACAATATATTATTTCTTTTTGACCTGCAGGCAGTTTAACACATTACGAAAAACCCTTTTAGAAACACCTTTACGTGATATTGCTATGGACTTATCTGTGCCTTTTATTTTGTCTTTTGGAGCTTCCGTTTCTGGTTTCGCTAATGCGACAGTATGCGTGGCCGTCCAGGACTATATTGAAGAAACTAATAGGTTGACTAAGTAACCAGTTTCATTACCCTAACATGCCAACATAGTTATATACGTATAAAATCAGTTTATTGCTCTATTATTTAAATAAATTCGTTTATGTCAATTTTTGTATGCATTACATTAGGCACAACATTTTCCTAGGCTATCGGTAATGTTTCTGTTATACCTCAATTATTCCGAAACTGAACAGTAATTTTTAAGATCACTGGATTCTTGGCCAATCCCGCATAGTGGGTATGCGCCACTAACAATAGGTGAACAAAAACAAAAACAAAAAAAGGCTCACGGCAGCGGCCTCTGCGGCTGCTTGTAGTTAAGTTCTGTGGCTGTGCGTGCTGCAAGAAGCTTATTTTCGCAGTTTCGCCTCCTGGGCTTTTTTTCCACACTGCAATGGCTACGAAGAAGCTGGGTAACCAGCACACCCAAGTTTCCGTCCGGTGCCGGTAAGCTTACGACCGTCTCTGTTGTTTGTAGCACGTCAAAATCCGTTATCGTGATGTAGGGAACAGCAAAACTAAGATTTTTTTAACGTTACGTTCGTTGTCGACAGCGACTCTTCAGCCCTTATTATTGAAGTCGCTTGGGGAAAGTGCGAGGGCACGTGAAGTGTTTTTTCTGGTGTTTTGTTAATTATGCCCCGTGCGTTTCGTCTAGGCCTCCAACTGTAACGGAGAAATGGAATGACTCCGCCAGAGCTATCGAAGTCATAGAGGAAAGAAAGGAGATCCTTGTAAATGACCGAGTAATGCTGGAACGGACCCCTCGCAAATTGTTCGCGTTCGATAAAGTATTTGGGCCTGATGCAAAGCAGGTAAGCATGGGCGCTCTTCCAGACCCGCACTGCTAGTTATCGGCACTAGTGCCCTTCACGTAACATTTTTTTGTTTATTTGTGTTATGCAGATCGACGTGTACCGGGCAGTCAAGGCGCCCTCCATAGCCGAGGTCATGATGGGCTACAATTGCACAGTCTTTGCGTGAGTGTTCTTGCTGTGGCTGTCTTTTTCCACGTCTTCCTTGACCCACTTTCTTTGTAGGATTAGCAAAGGAACTGCCTATTGCACCAGCAGCCGCTAGAGCAGGCTGCGCAATATACTTCCGGCACTTCGTCACCATCGGCTGACTACAGTATGGTGACCAAGCTGCCAGTATAATTGCTTTAGTGGGGTAGTGCCGGCAGCCGGCACAGTAGACCACAGAAAACTTTACCGGGAGCCGGGATTGTAGACCGCATGAGAACTTGCCGGCCACTTCAGTGAACATGTGTTCTCAAAAGTGGTTTCTGAGACCACTTCTTATTCATACAGCTAAAACTCTAAAGCCGATATTTTCCAGCTGAAGAATGACTTTTTTCAATACAGCATGAAGCGACTCAGCATTTATTGCTCGCACAGAAAGAATGTGAACAACCTCGCAAAAACAGCTTAACATAGTTTGAACCATGAACACATGTGCAGTGTTCACTGCTGCCCAACTGTGTTCACTGCTGCCCCCCGCAGTCTTCCCTTCTTTGTAGTCCATTAATGTTGAATGTCAATTTCGTGTACCATTAACGTGACGGCAGTCTCACGCTCCTTCAGTTTCTTATATCTTTGGCCAATGTATTTCAGAAATTTCTGATCACATGATTCATTCTGAGGTGATAGATTGAAAGACGAGCATACATTTCTGATAGCACTCGGATGTGGCAGAATCGAAGAACCTGATCTCCTCAAAAACTTAAGAGCATGGGGAGATATAGTGTGCAATATGCAGGAAAGTACCATTGTTTGTGAAGAGTATTGTAATCTCTCTCAACCAACAACACTTGCTGCCTCAAAAATTTGAGTATCCTTTCTATTCTCAAGGACATTTTGCTCAATCTTTTTTAGGAGGTTTGCTATAAAATCAGCAGCTCCATCAGGGGAAGCTTTGTCGCCAGAAATCTGCTGCCACTTATTCAGTTTGTCAAGTAAATGGTTAATATCACTGTTGTTATCTGACACAACACCGTCACCTATGCGTTTCACGAAGGTACTGTGTACACACATAGTGATACGAAGCTCTTCAAACACACTTGTAGCGACGTGGCGGCCACTGCGCCTCCCGCGGTCGTAAAAACCTGCAGAGCAGCATTCCAAGCAATGTGCTGCTCTCCTCTCCCTTTCTACTTTGTCTCTTTCACTCTTGCCCCTTCCGGTGCACCTTCTCTATTTTCGACTATCTGGTTGCAGAATAAAGTATACGCTGTTACTGAAAAGACGCGTTCATCTCGTACAACCTGGCTCTACATAGTAACAGAGGACTGAAAAACAGGCAAGCACTCATTTAGAATGTGAAGGAACGTGGCAAAGTTTGGGGGATAAATAATGGTCCACTCATCTAAAATGCATTTCCTCTTTAGGCGCTCCATCATTTCAGGAAAAAAAAAACAATTTGCGTGGCTTTTGTTTCTCACGCTGCAAGGCTGCGGATTCTTCAATAGCATGAGCAAGACTGTCTGCCTCGAGGCGCTCTTTCTCGGCATCTGAGAAAGAGCGCCTCGAGGCAGACAGTCTCGAGGCGCTATATGGCCGTCCCATGGAGGCTATATAGAACCTCTGGAGTGGCAGTCCCACCTCCATCAATGGGAGCATGTGAAGCCACCAACAGCCGTATTGCAATAATCGCGGACCTTTTTTTTTCGTGTCCTACATCTCATTTGGCTCGCCGTCCACAACTAGAAGTAATCACCACCTTAATATCAAGCCTTACCGTTGTCGAACTAACACATTTCCTGGCTGCCCTTCGTATCTGTCGAAGCAAGATGCCCTCCTTGTTGGGAGGGCATCTTGCTTCGACAGATACGAAGGGCAGCCAGGAAATGTAGATGGCACTGATCCAAGGCGCAGATGGGGCACCTTTAGGGGAAGTTCAAGCATTTTTCCTGTCCTGTGATTTGTATACGATGATGTACACTCGATACATGACACGTGGAAGTTTAAGTCGCATACCTGCATTACAGTAACAAAGGTGCGGAGCACAGCATTACCCTTGCGATATAATCCAATAACATAGTGCTTGTCATGGCTCCCTTATAAACCGCCAATTTGTGGTAACAGTAGTGAGAATTTTTTTCGTACCTTGTTGTTAGCAGTAGGCACAATCCCGTCTAGAAGTCAAGCTTAATCTTTTCTTGAAGATCATTTCATTGTTTGGGAACAAAAACACTTGCACCTTGTTTCCTGTCTTGTAGTTGCTCGTACACATAGGCAGACAAACCTTATTTAGCATGTCGAGACCTGCATGCCGCAGAAGTAGCAGTAGAAAAACAGGACAGGAGCGACTGGTTCGACGAACTGGCCACAAGCAGCAAGAGAGGATAAGTGCCGTCGGGGAATTGGAAGAAGAAGAGACGGGAGGGTAAGTTTGAGGAACCGACTCGTAGAACGGCGATCACTAGCGTCACCTGAGAGTGCGTAGGCTTTGAAAATATTTAGGAGGCGTTTGTTTAACTAGCTTTGAGGATTGTCTGTTTTTTATTTCATACAATGGCACAAATAGTCCGCTCGCTTAGACAAGCTTTTTCGTCTCCCTTGCTTTGACCTCTAGCATCGGCGTTATATGGGGGGGAGGGGTGCGTCTAAATATCCATCCCACACTTAAGTTCCGCTGTAACAGCTGCGTTGTCTCCTGACATCTTGTCATGCGGCTTTTTAATGTGAGGTCAAATTGAACAATGATGCTGGATATATTTACCTTCCCAGTTTCTTTGCAGCACACGTACGCATTTCAGATGACTATGTATTTATAAGTGACACCTCCTTAAATAGCCTGCTGTACAACTGTGCAATGTGAAGCCTCTTAAACATTCTCGTTATTCTTGCTTGTGCTTTTCACTTTCTTGCTAGTCTTTGCTTCGACAGCATTATTGCAATCATGACGGGCACCCTGGCCTTAAGAAAAATGCCATCATGAGCGTAGTCCACAAACGTTCTGATAGGTTTGCCCCATTCGATTATAAACACGGCCTGAGTAGGGCACTAACTTCTCCCCGACCCAAGCCCCCCCCCTTCCCGCTTTCTCCTTCTTTACTGCCCGCACACATGCAGAGCTGTTCTGTTTCCCGCAAAGCTCAAAACCTGACACTGCCTTATTGCTCTGTTCGCACTTGTCCCTAGGTGTTTGATTTTTTTCTTTAAGTGTGAATTACTCGTCAAAATTACCTTTTTTATCTGTACCACCCCTAGTCTGCAGTGCCACTGTAGCTTGCTTGTCACCACTCTATTTTGAAATTTCAGATACGGTCAAACGGCTACAGGCAAGACCTTCACCATGGAAGGCGACAGGTCGAATGTGAACTTGGGCTGGGCTGACGACCCCTTGACTGGCATTATTCCACGCACGCTACAGCAGCTGTTTGAAGAGCTGCAGTCGCAGGATCTTGAGTTCACCATCAAGGTGTCCTTCCTTGAATTGTACAAAGAGGAGCTCTTTGACCTGCTCAGTGCTCTCGAGGACACTTCAAGGCTGAAAATCTTTGAGGACTCCTCCAAAAAGGTGCGTCTTCTGTGCATGGCTTCACACTTCACGGCACTCGGCGTTTGGTACGAGCAGCGTATTGCTGCAGTAATGCTGATGTGCTGATTATTATACATTTTGCATGGCTATATTCATCATCATCATCATCATCAGCCTGACTACGTCCACTGCAGTACAAAGGCCTCTCCCATGTTCCGCCAGTTAACCCGGTCCTGTGCTTGCTGCTGCCAATTTATACCCGCAAACTTCTTAATCTCATCTGCCCACCTAACCTTCTGTCTTCCCCTAACCCGCTTCCCTTCTCTGGGAATCCAGTCAGTTACCCTTAATGACTAGCGGTTATCCTGTCTACGCGCTACATGCGCTGCCAATGTCCATTTCTTCTTCTTGATTTCAGCTATGATATCCTTAACGCCCGTTTGTTCCCTAATCCACTCTGCTCTCTTCTTGTCTCTTAAGGTTACACCTACCAATTTTCTTTCCATTGCTCGCTGCGTCGTCCTCAATTTAAGCTGAACCCTGTTTGTAAGTCTCCAGGTTTCTGCTCCGTAGCTAAGTACCAGCAAGATACAGCTGTTATATACCTTCCTCTTGAGGGATAGTGGCAATCTACCTGTCGTAATTTAAGAGTGCTTGCCGAATTTGCTCCACCCCATTCTTATTCTTCTAGTTACTTCAATCTCGTGGTTCGGCTCTGCGGTAATTACCTGCCCTAAGTGGACATAGTCTTTTGCAACTTCAAGTGCACTATTACCTATCTCGAAGTGCTGCTCCTTGCCGAGGTTGTTGTACATTACTTTCGTTTTCTGCAAATTAATTTTAAGACCCACCTTTCTGCTCTCCTTGTCTAACTCCGTAATCATGAGTTGCAATTCGTCCCCCGAGTTACTCAGCAATGCAATGTCATCGGCGAAGCGCAGGTTACTAAGGTATTGTCCAATGACTCTTATCCCTAACTGTTCCCATTCTAGGCTGTAGAAAACCTCCTGTAAGCACGCGGTAAATAGCATTGGGGAAATTGTGTCCCCCTGCCTTGCAAACTTCTTGATTGGTATTCTGTTGCTTTCTTTATGAAGCACTATAGTAGCAGTTGATCCCCTGTAGATTTCTTCAGAATGTTTATATACATTCTGAAGAAATCTACAGCAATTTATCTTGGTCTTAGCATAATAACTTTATCTGCACAAAATCTTTAAAAAAGTTAGGTTATTTAAGACGAACACTGTCCCAATCCCCAAAAAGCACTAAATTACTAATGTATAAAACATTGATTCGTCCTATACTTGACTACGCATGCCCCGTATGGAATCCACACAAGCAGGGTGAAATCGATAGAATTGAGGCCATTCAAAAAAAAGCTATCAGATTTATTTGTAACCACTATGATCACTACATTTCACCTTCCCTTGCCCTGTCTTCTCTTGAACTGACCACATTACGCATGCGCCGTCTAAAGGATTCTATGAAACTGCTTTACTGTTTTATTAACTCGGTCTATCGCATGTCCCACAATACCTAAATCTCATTTGGCTCGCCGTCCACAACTAGAAGTAATCACCACCTTAATATCAAGCCTTACCGTTGTCGAACTAACACATTCAAATTTAGTTTTTTTCCTTTCACTGCCGAAATGTGGAATCAACTGTCCGGTGATATTCGCTCCCTTCCGCTGGAAAATTTTTTACTTGCCCTTGCTGATTTGCGTTAAGTGTTCTTTTGTTTTATTGCTCTGTTGACCTGTTTGTTTGTTATTGTAAATGCTCACTCCTGCCATAGCCCCAAATTGGGGGCTGCAGTATGTATAAATAAATAATAAATAAATAAATATACTTCATCTACGCCCTGATTCCGCAGTGTTTGCACGACGGCTGATATTTCTACTCAATCAAACGCCTTCTCGTAATCTATGAAGGCAATGTATAGTGGTTGTTTATACTCTGAGCATTTCTCTATTACTTAATTGATAGTATGAATGTGGCCAATTGTTGAGTAGCCTGTTCGAAATCCTAGTTGTTCCTTTGGTTGATTGAATTCTAATGTTTTCTTTACTCTGTTAGCAATTTTCTTTTTAAATTGCTTGTATACTACAGAGAGCAAGCTGATCGGCCTGTAATTCTTCAAGTCCTTGTCATCTCCTTTCTTATGTATTAGGATGATGTTAGCGTTCTTCCACGACTCTGGTAATCTTTCCGTCAGGAGACGCCTCGTAAACAGGGTGGCTAGTTTTTCTAACACAATCTGTCCTCCATCTTTCAGCAGATCTGATGTTACCTGATCCTCACCAGCAGCTTTGCCCCTTTGCCTGCTTTCCAAAACTTTTCTGATTTCTATCATTACTGGTGGGGTGTAATCTGGGTTACTGCTAGTTCTTATAGTATTAAGATCGTGGTTGTCTCGGCTACTGTACAGATCTCTGTAAAACTCCTCCGCTATTTCAACTATCCTATCCATATTGGTAGTTATTTTGCCTTTTTCGTCCCTTAGTGCATACATCCGACTTTTGCCTATCCCAAGTTTCCTCTTCAATGCTTTGACACTTCCTCCGTTTTTCAAAGCGTGTTCAATTCTCTCGATGTTATACCTTCTTACATCGCATACCTTATGCCTATTAATCAACTTCGAAAGCTCTGCCAGTTCTATTTTGTCTGTTGTACTTGAGACTTTCATGATTTGACGCTTCTTAATTCGATTCTTCGTTTTCTGGGAAAGCTTGCCAGTGTCCTGTCTAACTACCCTGCCTCCAACTTCCACTGCACACTCCGTAATGATACTCGTCAGATTATCATTCGTTGTATCTACGCTAAGGTTGGTTTCCTCACTAAGAGCCGAGTGCCTGTTCTGCAGCGACACTCTGAATTCCTGTACTTTCCCTCTCAGTGCTAGCTGATTGAATGGCTTCTTGCGTATCAGTTTCTGTCGTTCCTTCTTCAAGTCTAGTCGAATTCAAGACCGTACCATTCTATGGTCACTGAATTGTACCTTGCCAATCACTTCCACATCCTGCACGATTCCAGGGTGTGCACTCATTATAAAGTCTATTTCGTTCTTATTTTCGCCATTAGGGCTCCTCCATGTCCACTTGCGGTTTTCTCGTTTTCGGTAGGCCCCATCATGGCCCCATCATGGCCCCTTCAGCCCCCATCACGGCCTGATGCAAATGAGCAGCCTGAGAACCAGCACCAATAAAGCCCATACCGGCACCTCAAGAACACATCAAAATGACGTTATACCACTGTGCTACTTGTATAGTTCAGTAGAACATAACATTAATCTTGTCACCTCACTCTAGACTTCCATCTTCAACCCATTTTTTAGCACTCGATTGTACAAAATCTGTGCTACTTTTTGCAGTGTGATCAGTCATGAACCTTTCCTGAATGTGTTCTTAGACTGGACTCGCCTTGCATTATCACTTGAGGACCCTTAAATGGATTACACTGAAGACAAGTGTAAATTGAAACGATGAAATATATTTCTTATTGCCAAAAGTGGGCTGTAGAGCCCTGATGATTTGTTCACGGTCAAAAAAAATGTTGGCTTGGGGCAGATTCAACGGCTCCTATTAGTTTACAGCTCAATTTTGTTATGGAGATCTAAAAGTTTATATAATGGTTTACAAACTATTTTGTAACACTGACATGCTATGGCACATAAAACTTATTATTCTTATGTGGCGACACATACCCACCGTATTATCGATTTGTATCTATAGTGCATGAGCAAGTTTTGCCGCAAGAGAGATTCCTTTCACAAGCAAAATAGTGATAGGTTTAATGTTGTTGTGCTACAGTACGCATACTCAAATATGGCCTTTTAAAAGGAATACCGAGCAAAAATACAGGGTGGAAGTGCTGCGCCATACCGCTTTTGCTTCACCATACTGCTCCAAACTGCATTATTGCACCGAAACTGCTAGCACACTTTCTTTGGTGCCTTTATGTACCATCATCATCGACAGGGCAAGCCCAAGCGAATGTCTATCATCATCGTCATCATCATAATCATCGTCACCACCATCATCATCATCATCATCACATGCTTCGCCTTGCGTGACGCTGGTGATGGCGCGAAACAGCAGTCTCGCCTGAAGGACGAAGTAATGAATGCCATGGCAACAATTTGGAACGTTATGCGAAGTAGCGCTATCAGCTAACTTTTTGCATCCGATTTAAGCTTCTTCTTATGTGTTTACCTGCGCACCCATTTTTTTTCTGTACTTTAGTGTTTGTCTTAAGACTGTATGAGTACCTGGCATTTCATATTATTTTCATTTTATGTATTTATATTTACAGATTATTACTATTATTCCTGCTGGTGGAAATCTCACTTGGCGGCAAGTGCAGAAAAAGAGTGGCCGTCCCATGGAGGCTATATAGAACCTCTGGAGTGGCAGTCCCACCTCCATCAATGGGAGCATGTGAAGCCACCAACAGCCGTATTGCAATAATCGCGGACCTTTTTTTTTCGTGACAAAGCAGCCAAGGCTACAGAGCTAAATCGTGCATATCCTACTACTAAAGAATGTAGACCTACAATTGTGTCTTTGTTTTCGACACAACATAAAAAAATTTTGTCTTCTTTTTTTCATATCGCTCTTTGACACAGGACATAACTCACACCAGTAATATTTATATTTCTTTTAATATATTTGTTGTCACAGCATGTTTCTGAACGCGTAAAAAATTTGCACCTTTTACTGTACCTGGAATGCAAAGCGGCGTCTTTATTGATATGAAATGCTGGTCGCGCACAGCCATCACTTATCAAGGCAGTACAGGACGAATTACATACCGGAATACTTCGCGGAGTGGTACATGTGCAGAAGGTCTTTCCAGGAGCTTTCCCTTCATTGCCAAGACAAATTGTCTGCGAGTACAGAGTGAAAACGAACAAGACCACCATAGACCGTAATGGAATATGCGCGGCGTCGCGTTGGTTTGCAGTCTCAACATAAAAATTAAGATGGAAGCCACTTTGAGGTCAAATATACAAACAATTGCCTTTGCTCGTTTATAAAACAAATTATTTCATGCACCAATCGTCAGCTGCAGGCTTTCAGAATAAACAGTTGTCATAGAGATGCTTCGCATATCGTGGTTGCTGGTGCGACGTAGTCACACCTGTGTTTCTGGGAACGAGGTGTTTTTGTGATATAACGGTGTCAGTTCTCATGGAGAAAACAAAAGCCAATTTGAAATAGACTATTCACTCTAGATAAGCACAGATCCATCACACCAACATTTCACTAACAGAAGGATGAAAGTTTGGGCAATTGATGATCATGTCATTTCTGTTAAGCACAGCGCAAATTTTTAAACAAAAAAAAGAACTACACGAGGTAGCTCTCATGTTGTGTTTTTCCTCTCCTATGTTACCATTTGACCTCATCCTCGCTAAAGATGCACGAGGGACATGCGAGTCGTTCACTGATTTGAGGGGTTCAGCTCCACTGTGCACTTTTCTTGAAGAATTTCGCACTATGTATATATATATATATATATATATATATATATATATATATATATATATAATCTAACAGACAAAAATGCTAAGAAAAGAATAGGGGAGGTGATTACACCAAATTGTAAGGTAAATGTGAAGAGCTTGCCATGGGCAGGAACCAAACCTGCGACCTTCGAAGAGCGCGTTTGATGCTCTACCACTGAGCTACCTCGGCGGCTATCCTACCAGCCACTTTTTTGGGTATATATGTGAATTTATACCGATTGTCTTCCAGCGCCATCTGTAGTCATGGCGGCGAGTGTGGAAAACTCTTTTATGAGCCTATGTGGTGTCACATAGCACGTGAACTTATTACGAGCTGGCATCTCACCAATAGTCCCTCGTATACAATCGAAGGCACCAAGTCTGCCAGTACGAGACCCTCGTTATTGAATAGGAGAAAGAAGTGGATACTTAAAGGCTCGTTTTCCGGTGTTTTGACACAATAATAATGTAATCTAACAGACAATAGTGCCAAGGAACGTATATGGGAGGCAATTAGACCAAATTGTAAGGTAAATGGAAAAAAGTAAAGTGGCTGAAAAGATGACTTGCCATGGGCAGAAACCGAACCTGCGACTTTCAAAGGTCGTTATTTGGAGGTCGGAGGTTCGGTTCCTGCCCACGGCAGGTTATCTTTTCAGCCACTTTTCTTTCTTCATAATTGGCATACAATTCGGTCTAATAACCTCTCCTATACTTTCGTTGGCATTATGGTCTGTTAGATTTTATTATCATTGTGTCAAAACACGGGAAAACGAGAAGTATCCTCTTCTTTTCCTTATATATATATTGTCATAGGTAATGGGTATGAGCCATCAACTGTAGCGTGAAATCGCTTGGAAGTAGAGAAAAAGAGAACATTGCTTTGTGATCTGGGGGCGAGCAAGACGCCGATTCCTGGCTGTCTGTTAGTTCTTTCGTGGCCCTGGTAGAGGTGCTGTGTAAATGCGCCTCGGCTCCAGATTTTCAACCGACACACCGAGCTACTTGGAGACAGCTACAGCTCCCACGGCAAGAAGCAGTCGCCGCCTGCGAGGACTATCTCCCGAACACGGTACTCTCTCTCAAGACAAGAGGGCGACCTTGACTACCTACCACGTGAGTGAGCGAGTCCTGAGTCAAACCAAGGACGCCTATTTTTTAGGGGCGAAGGTCCTTAGGGCGTAGGTTGTGCGTTTCTGTAGCCTGTATGTAGCCACCTCTAGTTTAGTTCTTGCAGTGTTCACTAGATGGCGGTACCGTCCCCTGTATGTAGCCACCTCTAGTTTAGTTCTTGCAGTGTTCACTAGATGGCGGTACCGTCTCCTGTATGTAGCCACCTCTCGTTTAGTTCTTGTAGTGTTTACTAGATGGTGGTACTTGTAGCTGATGATGAAAAGATGCAAGATGTTATAAACTAGAAAGCGGTACTTGTAGTGTATGAAAGACGCGAGATCTTATAAAATAGGAATGATGTCACATGTGGCGCGTGTCATTGGTTGAAGGCAATCGTTCGATTTAGTGCGGCGACGTACGCTAGGGGGAGCGATGTAATCGATTGGGCAAAATGTACAGAGGATTCGAGGTTTACCAGGTATACCTCCGGAGCTTCGCCCACTCATAATCATTCCCTTCGTGGATATGGCGGAATTTTTTTCTACCGCATGTTTTTTCATGCACCGCAAACACCGCGCTCATTTCATGGAGACACTTTTGAGGATGTTGATGACTGGCTTGACCACTTCGATCGAGTTGCCAACATCAACGAATGGGATGAAGCTCGCAAGCTGCGGAGAGTTTGGGTTGGAAGACTCTGCCAAACGTGGTATGAGAATCATGAGGGTTCCTTTGCGACGTGGCAAGAGTTCAGCCGACAGTTTCGCTATGCGTACTGCAGCGCCGAAAAAAAGAGAGCGGAGCAGGCCATCTCCTCTCGGAACCACCAACCTAACGAGAGAGTTTCAATGTTTGTCGAGGACATGCTTCGACTCTTCAAGGGCGCTGACCCTGCAATGTCCAAGGAAAAAAAAGGTGCGGCATTTATTGCGTGGTGTAAAAGAGCAGCTTCTCAACGGACTCGCGCGCAATCCACCTAGGACAGTGGCTGAGTTCATAAATAAGGCAACCACAATGGAGCCTACTCTCCAGCATCGGTCGTCACAGTATGAACGCCACGACGTGATCAATGCTGCATGCTCTATCGGGGCTCACAGCGAGAGGCATGCCCTCGCAGAGTTCATAAGAAGTGTCGTGTGGGACGACCTGCGCCAACTCCAAGCAGCGGGACCCCAACCACGCGTAAATCCTCTCGCAGACTTAACCCGAAATGAGATCCGACAGGTGGTCACTTCACTCGCGCCACCAAGGCCTGAAGCCCTTGTGCTGACTTATGCGGCGGCCCTGGGATCTGCTGCACCACATGATTCTAATCCCGCTATGTGGACAAGTGATCAGGCTAGCCATCGATTACAGGGCACCTCTTCGACTCCGCCACCCACCTCAAGGTTTCCGAGTGCACCCGCTTATCCACGACGCGTCATCCGCCATGCATTTTGCGAGTGTGTGTGCGACGACCTAACTGAAATAACCGCGCGTTGCAGAAGCCGGAGTCTGCTCTCTTGCTGTTTGCGCAGCTGTGCAATTAGAGAGATCGCGTCTCAGTATTAGGGACGACGGGGAAACTGAGTCGCAGCAGGTGGTGCATTGCCCCCCACCCTTTATATTTTCACAGCTGATCATGCCGCGTCGACCACGCCCCACGACGGGGACGCTAGGCTTATCTTAGCTGTGTCAGCAATTGTGTACTTATGAAGAATAAACGTGTCAAGGCTGGATAATTGCAGTACGTCGGATATACACACTCGTGAACAAGTTATTCGCACACGCACTCGCGAAATGCACGGCAGACGACACGATCTCTTAAGTGCACAGCAGCGCACACAGCAAAAGAACGCACCCCGACTTATGCAACGCGCGTTTTGCGTTCATTCTGTTAATTAAAACGTACCTCACGCACTCGCAAAATGCCCCGCGGATGACACCAAACTAACAAAAAAAATTGCCCGCAGCTTCCCTCGCGGGAACACTGAGGAGGATGCGGAGCATATAATTGGTTAACGGGGTGTTAAAGTGCGACTTACTTGGGTCGATGGCTAGTTTGGTTAATGTGGTTGTGAAATGGGGTGTTAAATTGCGACTTACTTGGGTCGATGGCTAAATTGGTTAACGTGGTTGTAGGAGGGGATGTTAAATGAGTGAACACGTACACACGTATGCGAAAGGGCGGCGCTGGTCGAAGGGACGTCGATCATTGTGTTTGTGGATTTGTTGGAATTCATTTCACCGCGACCTTGGACGTCGACGCGCCGTACAAACCAACGGACGAGCGGCAACTGAGCGAGCGAGCGCCGACCTTGAGTATATATACAGCGCGACGGCGCATGCGCTGTCAGCTGTCGAATGTTCTCGAAGGAGAAGCGCGCGCGCGGCACAGATGGCGACGGCGCGACGGCGCATGCGCTGTCAGCTGTCGAATGTTCTCAAAGGAGAAGCAAGCGCGGCACAGATGGTGGGCGACGGCGCGACGGCGCATGCGCGCGCGTCAGCTGTGGAATGTTCGAGAAGCGGTGCGGACGGCGCGGACGGCGCACTACAAGGCGCGAGTATAAGATGCTTCCGCATCTAAAAGCCACTACTTCAAAAAAATTTTTTCGCCAAGTTTGGCAGCAGTCTGGCAGCAGTGATTCCCAAAGTCTGGCAACTAAAGTATAAGACGCCTAATGCATAGAGTTTCTCAATATACAATAGAGGGAACTCTGGCGCTAGTGTCTTTGGGAGCTGCAACACATGGCGCTTCAGCGAGCATAGAATATGGGTAGTCACAGAGGAAGGAAAGGTAAGGAGAGGCCCTGACGTCACTAGTTGTGAAGCCGCGATGAAGCCGGAAGTCGGCTACAGTGACTGGGCAAATTCTCCTCTCTTGTTTACATATGAATGCGAAGCAGAAAGCGCGACTCCCTCTCTGTCTCAAAAAGGACGTGGCCTGCACGCCGCGTGCGCCGGTGCTATTCGAAACCAACGGAACGGATTTACACGCTGTCTTGCCGCGATACGGTTGACGATATCTCTGGGTATGGCTGTTGTACTCTTGCACTGCCGGCGGTTACGATAAACACGGCAAGTTGCACGTTAAGCTTTTTCTTTATTTGATATGTTCCTTGTGAAAATAAAGATGATACTTCTGACATTGCCGCGTGACGAACCAGGCACCGAAACTTGTACAGCTTCTTTCAGATCACATTTTCCCCTTTTCCGCTTCTCTTTAGGCTTTATGAAATTTTGGGTCAGGCTGTGGGCTAGCCACAGTAAAAAAAGAAAAAAATGTCTTCACTGCAATAAACTCTGAGGTCTGTAATATTGCCTGTAAAGTCGGCGTCGGTGGAGCTTGTGTGCGTGGCAGCCCGTTGAGTTTGCGCTGGCCTCTTTGTTTTCGCCCCTCTTTTGCCCAACGCGCACTGGTTTCTACGGATATCCCAAAGGCCATGATCTCAATAGGACGAAAGCAGCGAATACCACCCGAAAGTGCGTGGTAACACGTCTCAGTGTGATTCACGCGCACTAGTAGCTACGGAGAACGGAGACCAGGATCGCGTTATGGCGAAAGGTGGCAAAGTTAGCAGAAGGAATGCGTGATAAAAGGTCTGCGGGGAGGTTCATGGGCGACACACCGCCAAAGACGGCAGGTAGAGCCAGTTTTTCGGGAGGATTTTTTTACAAAGTATTTTCAATGGTAGCGTCGTTGACGTCGTTACGTCGCAGCCGAGTTACAGTGTACTAGAACAATTTTGGTACCCTGTACCGTTGTATTTCCATCGGTTGCCATCAACATCGCCTTATCACGTGGTAAATTTATGGCCAATGGCAGTGTGACGCTGGTAAAGTGTGGTGCGTTCAAAAAAAGGCAACAGCTGTCATAATAACAGACTCCCTATCTCTCTGTGCGGCACTTTCTGTTGGTGCTGATAATCACGTAACAAAGGCGTTCCGTGCAGTAGTACGTGCGCATTTGAGAAAAGTACGATAGTTTGGGTGCCTGGACATAAAAGTTTGTTGCTAAATGAAGCAGCCGACTCATTAGCTAAGTCGGCAATCAGCGAACCAACTCTACGACTCTGTCCACCATCCGCTTATGTGACTGTTGCTCGATTCCGCAGACGTACGCTTATGGAAGTCTTTAAAGGTTCAGCACTAACAAACTCTACAGAATATTACCATTTAATATATCCCTGGCGAAGAGACTTTTGCCGCACTCGAAAACAAGAAGTAGCTATAACAAGGCAGCGTTGCCGGGTACCAAATCTAAATTTCTTTAAACACAGGTCTGCTCAGGCTCCTTTGCCACTGTGCGCATTCTGTGATGAACTGGAAACAATAGATCATTTCATTTTGACCTGCTGGCAGTTTAACACATTACGAAAAACTCTTTTAGAAACACCTTTACGTGGTATTGCTATGGACTTATCTGTGCCTGTCATTTTGTCTTTTGGAGCTTCCATTTCTGGTTTCTCTAATGCGACAGTATGCGCGGCCGTCCAGGACTATATTGAAGAAACTAATAGGTTGACTATGTAACCAGTTTCATTATCCTAACATGTCAACATAGTTATATACGTATAAAATCAGTATATTGCTCTATTCTTTAAATAAATTCGTTTATGTCAATTTTTGTATGCATTACATTAAGCACCACACTTTCCTAGGCTATCGGTAATCTTTCTGTTATACCTCAATTATTCCAAAACTGAACAGTAATTTTTAAGATCACTGGATTCTTGGCCAATCCCCCATAGTGGGTATGCGCCACTAACAATAGGTGAACAAGAACAACAACAAAAAAAGGCTCACGGCAGCGGCCTCTGAGGCTGCTTGTAGTTAAGTTCTGTGGCTGTGCGTGCTGCAAGGAGCTCATTTTCGCAGTTTCGCCTCCTGGGCTTTTTTTCCACACTGCAATGGCTACGAAGAAGCTGGGTAACCAGCACACCCAAGTTTCCGTCCGGTGCCGGTAAGCTTACGACCGTCTCTGTTGTTTGTAGCACGTCAATATCCGTTATCGTGATGTAGGGAACAGCAAAACTAAGATTTTTTTAACGTTACGTTCGTTGTCGACAGCGACTCTTCAGCCCTTATTATTGAAGTCGCTTGGAGAAAGTGCGAGGGCACGTGAAGTGTTTTTTCTGGTGTTTTGTTAACTATGCCCCGTGCCTTTCGTCTAGGCCTCCAACTGTAACGGAGAAATGGAACGACTCCGCCAGAGCTATCGAAGTCATAGAGGAAAGAAAGGAGATCCTTGTAAATGACCGAGTAATGCCGGAACGTACCCCTCGCAAATCGTTCGCGTTCGATAAAGCATTTGGGCCTGATGCAAAGCAGGTAAGCATGGGCGCTCTTCCAGACCCGTACTGCTAGTTATCGGCACTAGTGCCCTTCACGTAACTTTTTTTTGTTTATTTGTGTTATGCAGATTGACGTGTACCGGGCAGTCGAGGCGCCCTCCATAGCCGAGGTCATAATGGGCTACAATTGCACAGTCTTTGCTTGAGTGTTCTTGCTGTGGCTGTCTTTTTCCACGTCTTCCTTGACCCACTTTCTTTGTAGGATTTGCAAAGGAACTGCCTATTGCACCAGCAGCCGCTAGAGCAGGCTGCGCAATATACTTCCGGCACTTCGTCACCATCGGCTGACTACAGTATGGTGACCAAACTGCCAGTATAATTGCTTTAGTGGGGTAGTGCCGGAAGCCGGCACAGTAGACCACAGGAAACTTTACCGGCAGCCGGGATTGTAGACCGCATGAGAAATTGCACGGCCACTTCAGTGAACATGTGTTCTCAAAAGTGGTTTCTGAGACCACTTCCTATTCATACAGCTAAAACTCTAAAGCCGATATTTTGCAGCTGGAGAATTACTTTTTTCAATACAGCATGAAGCGACTCAGCATTTATTCTTCGCACGGAAAGAATGTGAACAACCTCGCAAAAACAGCTTAACATACTTTGAACCATGAACACATGTGCAGCGTTCACTGCTGCCCAACTGTGTTCACTGCTGCCCCCGCAGTCTTCCCTTCTTTGTAGTCCAATAATGTTAAATGTCAATTTCGTCTACCATTAACGTGACGGCAGTCTCACGCTCCTTCAGTTTCTTATATCTTTGGCCAATGTATTTCAGAAATTTCTGATCACCTGATTCATTCTGAGGTGATAGATTGAAAGACGAGCATACATTTCTGATAGCACTCGGATGTGGCAGAATCGAAGAACCTGATCTCCTCAAAAACTTAAGAGCATGGGGAGATATAGTGTGCAATATGCAGGAAAGTACCATTGTTTGTGAAGAGTATTGTAATCTCTTTCAACCAACAACACTTGCTGCCTCAAAAATTTGAGTGTCCTTTCTATTCTCAGGGACATTTTGCTCAATCTTTTTTAAGAGGTTTGCTATAAAATCAGCAGCTTCATCAGGAGAAGCTTTGTCGCCAGAAATCTGCTGCAACTTATTCAGTTTGTCAAGTAAATGGTTAATATCACTGATGTTATCTGGCACAACACCGTCACCTATGCGTTTCACGAAGGTACTGTGTACACACATAGTGATACGAAGCTCTTCAAACACACTTGTAGCGACGTGGCGGCCACTGCGCCTCCCGCGGTCATAAAAACCTGCGGAGCAGCATTCCAAGCAATGTGCTGCTCTAATCTCTCTTTCTATTTTGTCTCTTTCACTCTTGCCCCTTCCGGTGCACCTGCTCTATTTTCGAATATCTGGTTGCAGAATAAAGTATACGCTGTTACTGAAAAGACGTGTTCGTCTCGTACAACCTGGCTCTACATAGTAACAGAGGACTGAAAAACAGGCAAGCACTCATTTACAATGTGCAGGAACGTGGCAAAGTTTGGGGAATAAATAACGCTCCACTCATCTAAAATGCATTTCCTTTTTAGGCGCTCCATCATTTCAGGAAAAGACACAAATTCGCGCGGCTTTTGTTTCTCACGCTGCAAGGCTGCGGATTCTTCAATAGCATGAGCAAGACTGTCTGCCTCGAGGCGCTCTTTCTCGGCATCTGAAGATTTCCTTGTTGGGAGGGCATCTTGCTTCGACAGATACGAAGGACAGCCAGGAAATGTAGATGGCACTGATCCAAGGCGCAGACGGGGCACCTTTAGGGGAAGTTCAAGCATTTTTCCTGTCCGGTGATTTGTATACGATTATGTACACTCGATACATGACACGCGGAAGTTTAAGGCACATACCTGCATTACAGTAACAAAGGTGCGGAGCACAGGATTACTCTTGCGATATAATCTAATAACATTGTACTTGTCATGGCTCCCTTATAAACCGCCAATTTGTGGTAACAGTAGTGAGAATTTACTTCGTACCTTGTTGTTAGCACTAGGCACAAAATCCCGTCTAGAAGTCAAGCTTATCCATTTCTTGAAGATCATTTCATTGTTTGGGAACAAAAACACTTGCACCTTGTTTCCTGTCCTGTAGTTGCTTGTACACATAGGCAGACAAACCTTATTTAGCATGTCGAAACCTGCATGCCGCAGAAGTAGCAGTAGAAAAACAGGACAGGAGCGACTGGTTCGACGAACTGGCCACAAGCAGCAAGAGAGGATAAGTGCCGTCGGGGAATTGGAAGAAGAAGGGACGGGAGGGTCAGTTTGAGGAACCGACTCGTAGAACGGCGATCACTAGCGTCACCTGAGAGTGCGTAGGCTTTGAAAATATTTAGGAGGCGTTGGTTTAACTAACTTTGAGGATTGTCTGTTTTTTATTTCATAAAATGAGACAAATAGTCCGCTAGCTTAGACAAGCTTTTCCGTCTCCCTTGCTTTGACCTCTAGCATCGGCGTTATATGGGGGGGAGGGGTGCGTCTAAATATCCCCCCCACAATTAAGTTCCGCTGTAACAGCTGCGTTGTCTCCTGACATCTTGTCATGCGGCTTTTTTAATGTGAGGACAAATTGAACAATGATGCTGGATATATTTACCTTCCCCGTTTCTTTGCAGCACACGTACCCATTTCAGATGACTATGTGTTTATAAGTGACACCTTCTTGAATAAGCCTGCTGTACAACCGTGCAATGTGAAGCCTCTTAAACATCCTCAATATTCTTGCTTGTGCTTTTCACTTTCTTGCTAGTCTTTGCTTCGACAGCATTGTTGCAATCATGACGGGCACCCTGGCCCTAAGAAAAATGCCATCATGAGCGTAGTCCACAAACTTTCTGATTGGTTTGTCCCATTCGATTATAAACACGGCCTGAGTAGGGCACTAACTTCTCCCCGACCCAAGCCCCCCCCCCTTCCCGCTTTCTCCTTCTTTACTGCCCGCACGCATGCAGAGCTGTTCTGTTTCCAGCAAAGCTCAAAACGTGACACTGCCTTATTGCTTTGTTCGCACTTCTCCCTAGGTGTTTGATGTTTTTCTTTAAGTGTGAATTATCTCGTCAAAATTACCTTTTTATCTGTACCACCACTAGTCTGCAGTGCCACTGTAGATTGCTTGTCACCACTCTATTTTGAAATTTCAGATACGGTCAAACGGGTGCAGGAAAAACCTTCACCATGGAAGGCGACAGGTCGAATGTGAACTTGGGCTGGGCTGACGACCCCTTGGCTGGCATCATTCCACGCACGCTACAGCAGCTGTTTGAAGAGCTGCAGTCGCAGGATCTTGAGTTCACCATCAAGGTGTCCTTCCTTGAGTTGTACATCGAGGAGCTCTTTGACCTGCTCAGTGCTCACGAGGACACTTCAAGGCTGAAAATCTTTGAGGACTCCTCCAAAAAGGTGCGTCTTCTGTGCATGGCTTCACACTTCACGGCACTCGGCGTTTGGTACGAGCAGCGTATTGCTGCAGTAATGCTGATGTGCTGATTATTGTACATTTTGCATGGCTATATTCATCATCATCATCAGCCTGACTATGTCCACTGCAGGACAAAGGCCTCTCCCATGTTTCGCCAGTTAACCCGGTCCTGTGCTTGCTGCTGCCATTTTATACCCGCAAACTTCTTAATCTCATCTGCCCACCTAACCTTCTGTCTCCCCCTAACCCGCTTCCCTTCTCTGGGAATCCAGTCAGTTACCCTTAATGACCAGTGGTTATCCTTTCTACGCGCTACATGCCCTGCCCATGTCCATTTCTTCTTCTTGATTTAAGCTATGATATCCTTAACCCCCGTTTGTTCCCTAATCCACTCTGCTCTCTTCTTGTCTCTTAAGGTTACACCTACCATTTTTCTTTCCATTGCTCGCTGCGTCGTCCTCAATTTAAGCTGAACCGTCTTTGTAAGTCTCCAGGTTTCTGCTCCGTAGCTAAGTACCGGCAAGATACAGATGTTATATACCTTCCTCTTGAGGGATAGTGGCAATCTACCTGTCATATTTTAAGAGAGCTTGCCGAATGTGCTCCACCCCATTCTTATTCTTCTAGTTACTTCAATCTCGTGGTTCGGCTCTGCGGTAATTACCTGCCCTAAGTAGACATAGTCTTTTACAACTTCAAGTGCACTATTACCTATCTCGAAGCGCTGCTCCTTGCCGAGGTTGTTGTACATTACTTTCGTTTTTTGCAGATTAATTTTAAGACCCACCTTTCTGCTCTCCTTGTCTAACTCCGTATTTATGAGTTGCAATTCGTCCCCCGAGTTACTCAGCAATGCAATGTCATCGGCGAAGCGCAGGTTACTAAGGTATTCTTCATTGACTCTTATCCCTAACTGTTCCCATTCTAGGCTTTAGAAAACCTCCTGTAAGCACGCGGTAAATAGCATTGGGGAAATTTTGTCCCCCTGCCTTACACCCTTCTTGATTGGTATTCTGTTGCTTTCTTTATGAAGCACTATAGTAGCAGTTGATCCCCTGTAGATTTCTTCAGAACGTTTAGATATACTTCATCTACGCCCTGATTCCGCAGTGTTTGCACGACGGCTGATATTTTTATTCAATCAAACGCCTTCTCGTAATCTATGAAGGCAATATATAGTGGTTGTTTATACTCTGAGCATTTCTCTATTACCTGATTGATAGTATGAATGTGGCCAATTGTTGAGTAGCCTGTTCGAAATCCTGCTTGTTTCTTTGGTTGATTGAATTCTAATGTTTTCTTTACTCTGTTAGCAATTTTCATTGTAAATTGCTTGTATACTACAGAGAGCAAGCTGATCGGCCTGTAATTCTTCAAGTCCTTGTCATCTCCTTTCTTATGTATTAAGATGATGTTAGCGTTCTTCCACGACTCTGGTACTCTTTCCGTCAGGAGACACGTCGTAAACAGGGTGGCTAGTTTTTCTAACACAAACTGTCCTCCATCTTTCAGCAGATCTGATGTTACCTGATCCTCACCAGCAGCTTTGCCCTTTTGCATGCTTTCCAAAGCTTTTCTGACTTCTATCATTACTGGTGGGGTCTAATCTGGGTTACTGCTAGTTCTTATAGTATTAAGGTCGTGGTTGTCTCGGCTACTGTACAGATCTCTGTAAAACTCCTCCGCTATTTCAACTATCCTATCCATATTGGTAGTTATTTTGCCTTTTTTGTCCCTTAGTGCATACATCCGACTTTTGCCTATCCCAAGTTTCCTCTTCAATGCTTTGACACTTCCTCCGTTTTTCAAAGCGTGTTCGATTCTCTCGATGTTATACCTTTTTACATCGCATACCTTATGCCTAATAATCAACTTCGAAAGCTCTGCCAGTTCTATTTTGTCTGTTGTACTTGAGACTTTCATGATTTGACGCTTCTTAATTAGATTCTTCGTTTTCTGGGAAAGCTTGCCAGTGTCCTGTCTCACTACCCTGCCTCCAACTTCCACTGCACACTCCGTAATGATACTCGTCAGATTATCATTCATTGTATCTACGCTAAGGTTGGTTTCCTCACTAAGAGCCGAGTGCCTGTTCTGCAGCGACACTCTGAATTCTTGTACTTTCCCTCTCAGTGCTAGCTGATTGATTGGCTTCTTGCGTATCAGTTTCTGTCGTTCCTTCTTCAAGTCTAGGCGAATTCGAGACCGTACCATTCTATGGTCACTGCATTGAACCTTGCCAATCACTTCCACATCCTGCACGATTCCAGGGTGTGCACTCATTATAAAGTCTATTTCGTTCTTATTTTCGCCATTAGGGCTCCTCCATGTCCACTTGCGGTTTTCTCGTTTTCGGTAGGCCCCATCACGGCCCCATCACGGCCCCTTCAGGCCCCATCACGGCCTGAAGCAAAGGAAGCAGCCTGAGAACCAGCACCAATAAAGACCATACCGGCACCTCAAGAACACATCAAAATGACGTTATACCACTGTGCTACTTGTATAGTTCAGTAGAACATAACATTAATCTTGTCACCTCACCCGAGACTTCCATCTTCAACCCATTTTTCAGCACTCGATTGTACAAAATCTGTGCTACCTTTTGCAGTGTGATCAGTCATGAACCTTTCCTGAATGTGTTCTTAGACTGGACTCGCCTTGCATTATCACTTGAGGACCCTTAAATGGATTACACTGAAGACAAGTGTAAATTGAAAAGATGAAATATATTTCTTATTGCCAAAAGTGGGCTGGAGAGCCCTGATGATTTGTTCAGCTGTCAAAAAAAAATGTTGGCTTGGGGCAGATTCAACGGCTCCTATTAGTTTACAGCTCAATTTTGGTATGGAGATCTAAAAGTTTATATAATGGTTTACAAACTACTTTGTAACACTGATATGCTATGGCACATAGAACTTATTATTCTTATGTGGCGACACATACCCACAGTATTATCGATTTGTATCTATAGTGCATGAGCAAGTTTTGCCGCAAGAGAGATTCCTTTCACATGCAAAATAGTAATAGGTTTAATGTTGTAGTGCCTACAGTACGCATACTCAAATATGGCCTTTTAAAAGGAATACCGAGCAAAAATACAGGGTGGAAGTGCTGCGCCATACCGCTTTTGCTTCACCATACTGCTCCAAACTGCATTATTGCTACCGAAACTGCTAGCACACTTTCTTTGGTGCCTTTATGTACCATCATCAACGACAGGGCAAGCCCAAGCGAATGTCTATCATCATCGTCATCATCATAATCATCATCACCACCATCATCATCATCATCATTATCACATGCTTCGCCTTGCAGTGACGCTGGTGATGGCGCGAAACAGCAGTCTCGCCTGAAGGACGAAGTAATGAATGCCATGGCAACAATTTGGAACGTTAAGCGAAGTAGCGCTATCAGCTAACTTTTTTGCATCCGATTTAAGATTCTTCTTATGTGTTTACCTGCGCACCCATTTTTTTCTGTACTTTAGTGTTTGTCTTAAGACTGTATGAGTACCTGCCATTTCATATTATTTCATTTTATGTTTTTATATTTACAGATTATTACTATTATTCCTGCTGGTGCAAATCTCACTTGGAGGCAAGTGCAGAAAAAGAGTGGCCGTCCCATGGAGGCTATATAGAACCTCTGGAGTGGCAGTCCCACCTCCATCAATGGGAGCATGTGAAGCCACCAGCAGCCGTATTGCAATAATCGCGGACATTTTTTTTCGTGACAAAGCAGCCAATGCTACAGAGCCAAATCGTGCATATCCTACCACTAATGAATGTAGACCTACAATTGTGTCTTTGTTTCGACACAACATATAAAAATTTTGTCTTCTTTTTTGCATATCGCTCTTTGACACAGGACATAACTCACACCAGTAAGATATTTATATTTGTTTTAATATATTTGTTGTCACAGCATGTTTCTGAACGCGTAAAAAATTTGCACCTTTTACTGTACCTGGAATGCAAAGCGGCGTCTTTATTGATATGAAATGCTGGTCGCGCACAGCCATCACTTATCACGGCAGTACAGGACGCATTACATACCGGAATACTTCGCGGAGTGGTACATGTGCAGAAGGTCTTTCCAGGAGCTTTCCTTCATTGCCAAGACAAATTGTCTGCGAGTACAGAGTGAAAACGAACAAGACCACCATAGACCGTAATGGAATATGCGCGGCGTCGCGTTGGTTTGCAGTCTCAACATAAAAATTGAGATGGAAGCCACTTTGAGGTCAAATGTACAAACAATTGCCTTTGCTCGTTTATAAAACAAATTATTTCATGCACCAATTGTCAGCTGCAGGCTTTCAGAATAAACAGTTGTCATAGGGATGCTTCGCATATCGTGGTTGCTGGCGCAACGTAGTCACACATGTGTTTCTGGGAACGAGGTGTTTTTGTGATATAACGGTGTCAGTTCTCATGGAGAAAACAAAAGCTAATTTGAAATAGACTATTCACTCTAGATAAGCACAGATCCATCACACCAACATTTCACTAACAGAAGGATGAAAGTTTGGGCAATTGACGATCATGTCATTTCTGTTAAGCACAGCGCATATTTTTAAACAAAAAAAAAACAAAAAGAACTACACGAGGTAGCTCTCATCTTGTGTTTTTCCTCTCCTATTCGACCTCATACTCGCTAAAGATGCACGAGGGACATGCGAGTCGTTCACTGCTTTGAGGGGTTCAGCTCCACTGTGCACTTTTCATGAAGAATTTTGCACTGTATATATATATATATATATATATATATATATATCTTTATTTATATATATATATATATAATCTAACAGATAAAAATGCTAAGGAAAGTATAGGGGAGGTGATTACACCAAATTGTAAAGTAAATGTGAAGAACTTGCCATGGGCAGGAATCGAACCTGCGACTTTCGAAGAACGCGTTTGATGCTCTACCACTGAGCTACCTCGGCGGCTATCCTACCAGCCACTTTATTGGGTATATATGTGAATTTATACCGATTGTCAGTCAGCGCCATCTGTAGCCATGGCGGCGAGTGTGGCAAACTCTTTTATGAGCCTATGTGGTGTCACATAGCACGTGAACTTATTACGAGCTGGCATCTGACCAATAGTCCCTCGTATACAATCGAAGGCACCAAGTCTGCCAGTACGAGACCCTCGTTAATGAATAGGAGAAAGAAGTGGATACTTAAAGGCTCGTTTTCCGGTGTTTTGACACAATATTAATGAAATCTAACAGACAATATTGCCAAGGAAAGGTATATCGGAGGTAATTAGACCAAACTGTAAGGTAAATGGGAAAAAGAAAAGTGGCTGAAAAGATGACTTGCCATGGGCAGAAACCGAACCTGCGACTTTCAAGGGTCGTTATTTGGAGGTCGGAGGTTCGGTTCCTGCCCACGGCAGGTTATCTCTTCAGCCACTTTCTTTCTTCATAATTGGCATACAATTCGGTCTAATAACCTCTCCTACACTTTCGTTGGCATTATGATCTGTTAGATTTTATTATCATTGTGTCAAAACACGGGAAAACGAAGCCCTTAAGTATCCTCTTCTTTTCCTTATATATATATTGTCATAGGTATTGGGTATGAGCCATCAACTGTAGCGTGAAATCGCTTGGAAGTAGAGAAAAAGAGAACATTGCTTTGTGATCTGGGGGCGAGCAAGACGTCGATTCGTGGCTGTCTGTTAGTTCTTTCGTAGGCACTGGTGGAGGTGCTGTGTAAATGCGCCTCGGCTCCAGATTTTCATCCGACACACCGAGCTACTTGGAGACAGCTACAGCTCCGACGGCAAGAAGCAGTCACCGCCTGCGAGGACTATCTCTCGAACACGGTCCTCTCTCTCAAGACAAGAGGGCGACCTTGACTACCTACCTACGTGAGCGAGCGAGTCCCTGAGTCAAACCAAGGACGCCTATTTTTTTCTCCCGCATGTTTTTTCATGCACCGAAAACACCGCGCTTCATTTCATGGAGACATTTTTGAGGATGTTGATGAATGGCTTGACCACTTCGATCGAGTTGCCAACATCAACGAATGGGATGAAGCTCGCAAGCTGCGGAGAGTTTGCGTTAGAAGACTCTGCCAAACGTGGTATGAGAATCCGGAGGGTTCCTTTGCGACGTGGCAAGAGTTCAGCCGACAGTTTCGCTATGCGTACTGCAGCGCCAAAAAAAGAGAGCGGAGCAGGCCATCTCCTCTCGGAACCACCAACCTAACGAGAGAGTTTCAATGTTTGTCGAGGACACGCTTCGACTCTTCAAGGGCGCTGACCCTGCAATGTCCGAGGAAAAGAAAGTGCGGCATTTATTGCGTGGTGTAAAAGAGCAGCTCTTCACCGGACTCGCGCGCAATCCACCTAGGACAGTGGCTTAGTTCATAAATAAGGCAACCACAATGGAGCCTACTCTCCAGCATCGGTCGTCAACGTATGAACGCCACGACGGGATCAATGCTGCATGCTCTATCGGGGCTCACAGCGAGAGGCATGCCCTCGCAGAGTTCATAAGAAGCGTCGTGTGGGACGACCTGCGCCAACTCCAAGCAGCGGGACCCCAACCACCCGTAAATCCTCTCGCAGACTTAACCCGAAATGAGATCCGACAGGTGGTCACTTCACTCGCGCCACCAAGGCCTGAGGCCGCTTGTGCTGACTTATGCGGCGGCCCTGCGATCTGCTGCACCACACTGATTCTGATCCCGCTATGTGGACAAGTGATCAGGCTAGCCTATCGATTACAGGGCACCTCTTCGACTCCGCCACCCACCTCAAGGTTTCCGAGTGCACCCGCTTATCCACGACGCGTCAGTCCGCCATGCATTTTGCGAGTGTGTGTGCGACGACCTAACGGGAAATAACCGCGCGTTGCAGAAGCCGGGAAGCCTGCTCTCTTGCTGTGTGCGCAGCTGTGCAATTAGAGAGATCGCGTCTCAGTATTAGGGACGACGGGGAAACTGAGTCGCAGAAGGTGGTGCATTGCCCCCCACCCTTTATATTTTCACAGCTGATCATGCCGCGTCGACCACGCCACACGATGGGGACGCTAGGCTTATCCTAGCTGTGTCAGCAATTGTGTACTTATGAAGAATAAACGTGTCAAGGCTGGATAATTGGAGTACGTCGGATATACACACTCGTGAACAAGTTCATCGCACACGCACTCGCAAAATGCACGGCGGACGACACGAATCTCTTGATTGCACAGCAGCGCACAAAGCAAAAAAAAACGCGCCCCGACTTACGCAGCGCGCGTTTTACGTTCATTCTGTTAATTAAAACGTAGCTCACGCACTCGAAAAATGCCCCGCGGACGACACCGAACTTAACATAAAAGCCACTACTACAAAACAATTTTTTCGCCAATTTTGGCAGCAGTCTGGGAGCAGTTATTCCCAAAGTCTGGCAACTAAAGTATAAGACGCCTAACGCATAGAGTTTCTCAATATACAATAGAGGGAACTCTGGCGCTAGTGTCTGTGGGAGCTGCAACACACGGCGCTTCAGCGAGCATGGAATATGGGTAGTCACAGAGGAAGGAAAGGTAAGGAGAGGCCCTGACGTCACTCGTTGTGAAGCCGCGATGAAGCCGGAAGTCGGCTATATTGACTGGGAAAATTCTCCTCTCTTGTTTACATATGAATGCGAAGCAGAAAGCGCGACTCCCTCTCTGTCTCAAAAACGGACGTGGCCTGCACGCCGCGTGCGCCGGTGCTATCCGAAACCAACGGAACGGATTTACACGCTGTCTTGCCGCGATACGGTTGACGATATCTCTGCGTATGGCTGTTGTACTCTTGCACTGCCAGCGGTTACGATAAACACGGCAAGTTGCACGTTAAGCTTTTTCTTTATTTGATGTGTTCTTTCTGAAAATAAAGATGATATTTCTGACATTGCCGCGCGATGAACCAGGAACCGAAATTTGTACAGCTTCTTTCAGATCACTTTTTCCCCTTTTCCGCTTCTCTTTAGGCTTTATGAAATTTTTGGTCAGGCTGTGGGCTAGACATAATAAAAAAAGAAAAAAATCTCTTCACTGCAACAAAACTTTGAGGTCTGTAATTGTGCCTGTAAAGTCGGCATCGGTGGAGCTTGTGTGCGTGGCAGCCCGTTGAGGTTGCGCTGGCCTCTTTGTTTTCGCCCCTTTTTTGCCCAACGCGCACTGGTTTCTACGGATATCCCAAAGGCCACGTTCTCATTAGGACGAAAGCAGCGAATACCACCCGAAAGTGCGTGGGAACACGTCTCCAGTGTGATTCACGCGCACTAGTAGCTACGGAGAACGGAGACCAGGATCGCGTTAGGGCGAAAGGTGGCAAAGTTAGCAGAAGGAATGCGTGAGAAAAGGTCTGCGGGAAGGTTCACACGTCGACACAGCCACCAAAGACGGCAGGTAGAGCCAGTTTTTTGGGAGGATTTTTTTATCAAAGTATTTTCGATGGTAGCGTCGTTGACGTCGTTACGTCGCAGCCGAGTTACAGTGTACTAGAACAATTTTAGTACCCTGTACCGTTGTATTTCCTTCGGTTGCCATCAACATCGCCTTATCACGTGGTAAATTTATGGCCAATGGCAGTGTGACGCTGGAAAAGTGTGGTGCGTTCAAAAAAAGGCATCAGCTGTCATAATAACAGACTCCCTATCTCTCGGTGCGGACACTTTCTGTTGGTACTGATAATCACGTAACAAAGGCGTTCCGTGCAATTGTACGTGCGCATTTGAGAAAAGTACAATAGTTTGGGTGCCTGGACATAAAGGTTTGTTGCTAAATGAAACAGCCGACTCATTAGCTAAGTCGGCAATCAGCGATCCAACTCTACGATTCCGTCCACCATCCGCTTATGTGACTGCTGCTCGGTTCCGCAGACGTACGCTTATGAAAGTCTTTAAAGGTTCAGCACTAACAAACTCTACAGAATATCACCATTTAATATATCCCTGGCGAAGAGACTTTTGCCGCACTCGAAAATAAGAAGTAGCTATCACAAGGCAGCGTTGCGGGTACCAAATCTAAATTTCTTTAAACACAGGTCTGCTCAGGCTCCTTTGCCACTGTGCGCATTCTGCGATGAACAGGAAACAATAGATCATTTCTTTTTGACCTGCAGGCAGTTTAACACATTACGAAAAACCCTTTTAGAAACACCTTTACGTGGTATTGCTATGGGTTTATCTGTGCCTGTCATTTTGTCTTTTGGAGCTTCCATTTCTGGTTTCTCTAATGCGACAGTATGCGCGGCCGTCCAGGACTATATTGAAGAAACTAATAGGTTGACTAAGTAACCAGTTTCATTATCCTAACATGTCAACATAGTTATATACGTATAAAATCAGTATATTGCTCTATTCTTTAAATAAATTCGTTTATGTCAATTTTTGTATGCATTACATTAAGCACCACACTTTCCTAGGCTATCGGTAATCTTTCTGTTATACCTCAATTATTCCGAAACTGAACAGTAATTTTTAAGATCACTGGATTCTTGGCAATCCCCCATAGTGGGTATGCGCCACTAACAATAGGTGAACAAGAACAACAACAAAAAAAGGCTCACGGCAGCGGCCTCTGCGGCTGCTTGTAGTTAAGTTCTGTGGCTGTGCGTGCTGCAAGAAGCTCATTTTTGCAGTTTCGCCTCCTGGGCTTTTTTTCCACACTGCCATGGCTACGAAGAAGCTGGGTAACCAGCACACCCAAGTTTCCGTCCGGTGCCGGTAAGCTTACGACCGTTTCTGTTGTTTGTAGCACGTCAAAATCCGTTATCGTGATGTAGGGAACAGCAAAACTAAGATTTTTTTAACGTTACGTTCGTTGTCAACAGCGACTCTTCAGCCCTTATATTGAAGTCGCTTGGGGAAAGTGCGAGGGCACGTGAAGTGTTTTTTCTGGTGTTTTGTTAATTATGCCCCGTGCGTTTCGTCTAGGCCTCCAACTGTAACGGAGAAATGGAACGACTCCGCCAGAGCTATCGAAGTCATAGATGAAAGAAAGGAGATCCTTGTAAATGACCGAGTAATGCCGGAACGGACCCCTCGCAAATCGTTCGCGTTCGATAAAGTATTTGGGCCTGATGCAAAGCAGGTAAGCATGGGCGCTCTTCCAGACCCGTACTGCTAGTTATCGGCACTAGTGCCCTTCACGTAACATTTTTTTGTTTATTTGTGTTATGCAGATCGACGTGTACCGGGCAGTCAAGGCGCCCTCCATAGCCGAGGTCATGATGGGCTACAATTGCACAGTCTTTGCGTGAGTGTTCTTGCTGTGGCTGTCTTTTTCCACGTCTTCCTTGACCCACTTTCTTTGTAGGATTAGCAAAGGAACTGCCTATTGCACCAGCAGCCGCTAGAGCAGGTTGCGCCATATACTTCCGGCACTTCGTCACCATCGGCTGGCTACAGTATTGTGACCAAACTGCCAGTATAATTGCTTTAGTGGGGTAGTGCCGGCAGCCGGCACAGTAGACCACGGGGAATTTTAGCGGCAGCTGGGTGTTTAGACGGCATGAGAACTTGCCGGCCACTTCAGTGAACATGTGTTCTCAAAAGTCGTTTCTGTGACCACTTCTGATTCATACAGCTAAAACTCTAAATCCGATATTTTCCAGCTGAAGAATAATTTTTTCAATACAGCATGAAACAACTCAGCATTTAATGTTCGCACAGAAAGAATGTGAACAACCTCGCAAAAACAGCTTAACATACTTTGAACCATGAACACATGTGCAGCGTTCACTGCTGCCCAACTGTTTTCACTGCTGCCCCCGCAGTCTTCCCTTCGTTGTAGTTCATTATAGTTGAATGTCAATTTCGTCTACCATTAACGTGACGGCAGTCTCACGCTCCTTCAGTTTCTGATATCTTTGGCCAATGTATTTCAGAAATTTCTGATCACCTGATTCATTCTGAGGTGATAGATTGAAAGACGAGCATACATTCCTGATAGCACTCGGATATGGCAGAATCGAAGAACCTGATCTCCTCAAAAACTTAAGAGCATGGGGAGATATAGTGTGCAATATGCCGGAAAGTACCATTGTTTGTGAAGAGTATTGTAATCTCTCTCAACCAACAACACTGGCTGCCTCAAAAATTTGAGTGTCCTTTCTATTCTCAGGGACATTTTGCTCAATCTTTTTTAAGAGGTTTGCTATAAAATCAGCAGCTCCATTAGGGGAAGCTTTGTCACCAGAAATCTGCTGCAACTTCTTCAGTTTGTCAACTAAATGGTTAATATCACTGATGTTATCTGGCACAACACCGTCACCTATACGTTTCACGAAGGTACTGTGTACACACACAGTGATACGAAGCTCTTCGAACACACTTGTAGCGACGTGGCGGCCACCGCGCATCCCGCGGTCATAAAAACCTGCGGAGCAGCATTGCAAGCATTGTGCTGCTCTCCTCTCTGTTTCTACTTTGTCTCTTTCACTCTTGCCCCTTCCGGTGCACCTGCTCTATTTTCGACTATCTGGTTGCAGAATAAAGTATACGCTGTTACTGAAAACACGTGTTCGTCTCCTACAACCTGGCCCTACATAGTAACAGAGTACAGAAAAACAGGCAAGCACTCATTTACAATGTGCAGGAACGTGGCAAAGTTTGGGGGATAAATAACGGTCCACTCATCTAAAATGCATTTCCTTTTTAGGCGCTCCATCATTTCTGGAAAAGACACAAATTTGCGCGGCTTTTGTTTCTCACGCTGCAAGGCTGCGGATTCTTCAATAGCATGAGCAAGACTGTCTGCCTCGAGGCGCTCTTTCTCGGCATCTGAACATTTCCTTTTTGGGAGGGCATCTTGCTTCGACAGATACGAAGGGCAGCCAGGAAATGTAGATGGCACTGATCCAAGGCGCAGAAGGGGCACCTTTAGGGGAAGTTCAAGCATTCTTCCTGTCCGGTGATTTGTATACGATGATGTACACTCTATACATGACACGTGAAAGTTTAAGGCACATACCTGCATTACAGTAACAAAGGTGCGGAGCACAGGATTACCCTTGCGATATAATCCAATAACATAGTGCTTGTCATGGCTCCCTTATAAACCGCCTATTTGTGGTAACAGTAGTGAGAGTTTACTTCGTACCTTGTTGTTAGCAGTAGGAACAAAATCCCGTCTAGAAGTCAAGCTTATCCATTTCTTGAAGACCATTTCATTGTTCGGGAACAAAAACACTTGCACCTTGTTTCCTGTCTTGTAGTTGCTTGTACACATAGGCAGACAAACCTTATTTAGCATGTCGAGACCTCCATGCCGAAGAAGTAGCAGTAGAAAAACAAGACAGGAGCGACTGGTTCGACGAACTGGCCACAAGCAGCAAGAGAGGATAAGTGCCGTCGGGGAATTGGAAGAAGAAGGGACGGGAGGGTCAGTTTGAGGAACCGACTCGTATAACAGCGATCACTTGCGTCACCTGAGAGTGCGTAGGCTTTGAAAATATTTAGGAGGCGTTGGTTTAACTAACTTTGAGGATTGTCTGTTTTTTATTTCATACAATGACACAAATAGTCCGCTAGCTTAGACAAGCTTTTCCGTCTCCCTTGCTTTGACCTCTAGCATCGGCGTTATATGGAGGGGAGGAGTGCGTCTAAATATCCCCCCACACTTAGGTTCCGCTGTAACAGCTGCGTTGTCTCCTGACATCTTGTCATGCGGCTTTTTTAATGTGAGGATAAATTGAACAATGATGCTGGATATATTACCTTCCCAGTTTCTTTGCAGCACACGTACGCATTTCAGATTACTATGTGCTTATAAGTGAGAATTTCTTGAATAATCTGCTGTACAACCGTGCAATGTGAAGCCTCTTAAACATCCTCAATATTCTTGCTTGTCCTTTTCACTTTCTTGCTAGTCTTTGCTTCGACAGCATTATTGCAATCATGATGGGCACCCTGGCTTTAAGAAAAATGCCATCATGAGCGTAGTCCACAAATTTTCTCATAGGTTTGTTCCATTCGAATATAAACACGGCCTGAGTAGGGCGCTAACTTCTCCCCGACCCAAGCCCCCCCCCCTTCCCGCTTTCTCCTTCTTTACTGCCCGCACGCATGCAGAGCTGTTCGGTTTCCAGCAAAGCTCAAAACGTGACACTGCCTTATTGCTCTGTTCGCACTTGTCCCTAGGTGTTTGATTTTTTTCTTTAAGTGTGAATTATCTCGTCAAAATTACCTTTTTTATCTCTACCACCACTAGTCTGCTGTGCCACTGTAGCTTGCTTGTCACCACTCTATTTTGAAATTTGAGATACGGTCAGACGGGTACAGGCAAGACCTTCACCATGGAAGGCGACAGGTCGAATGTGAACTTGGGCTGGGCTGACGACCCCTTGGCTGGCATCATTCCACGCACGCTACAGCAGCTGTTTGAAAAGCTGCAGTCGCAGGATCTTGAGTTCACCATCAAGGTGTCCTTCCTTGAGTTGTACAATGAGGAGCTCTTTGACCTGCTCAGTGCTCACGTGGACACTTCAAGGCTGAAAATCTTTGAGGTCTCCTCCAAAAAGGTGCGTCTTCTGTGCATGGCTTCACACTTCACGGCACTCGGCGTTTGGTACGAGCAGCGTATTGCTGCAGTAATGCTGATGTGCTGATTATTGTACATTTTGCATCATCATCATCAGCAGCAGCAGCAGCAGCCTGACTACGTCCACTGCAGGACAAAGGCCTCTCCCATGTTCCGCCAGTTAACCCGGTCCTGTGCTTGCTGCTGCCAATTTATACCCGCAAACTTCTTAATCTCATCTGCCCACCCAACCTTCTGCCTCCCCCTAACCCGCTTCCCTTCTCTGGGAATCCAGTCAGTGCCCCTTAATGACCAGCGGTTATCCTGTCTACGCGCTACATGCCCTGCCCATGTCCATTTCTTCTTCTTGATTTCAGCTATGATATCCTTAACCCCCGTTTGTTCCCTAATCCACTCTGCTCTCTTCTTGTCTCTTAAGGTTACACCTACCATTTTTCTTTCCATTGCTCGCTGCGTCGTCCTCAATTTAAGCTGGACCCTCTTTGTAAGTCTCCAGGTTACTGCTTCGTAGCTAAGTACCGGCAAAATACAGCTGTTATATACCTTCCTCTTGAGGGATAGTGGCAATCTACCTGTCATAATTTAGGAGTGCTTGCCGAATGTGCTCCACCCCATTCTTATTCTTCTAGTTACTTCAATCTCGTGGTTCGGCTCTGCGGTAATTACCTGCCCTAAGTAGACATAGTCTTTTACAACTTCAAGTGCACTATTACCTATCTCGAAGCGCTGCTCCTTGCCGAGGTTGTTGTACATTACTTTCGTTTTCTGCAGATTAATTTTAAGACCCACCTTTCTGCTCTCCTTGTCTAACTCGGTAATCATGAGTTGCAATTCGTCCCTCGAGTTACTCAGCAATGCAATGTCATCGGCGAAGCGCAGGTTACTAAGGTATTCTCCATTGACTCTTATCCCTAACTGTTCCCATTCTAGGCTTCTGAAAACCTCCTGTAAGCACGCGGTAAATAGCATTGGGGAAATTGTGTCCCCCTGCCTTACACCCTTCTTGATTGGTATTCTGTTGCTTTCTTTATGAAGCAATATAGTAGCAGTTGATCCCCTGTAGATTTCTTCCAGAATGTTTATATATACTTCATCTACGCCCTGATTCCGCAGTGTTTGCATGACGGCTGATATTTCTACTCAATTAAACGCCTTCTCGTAATCTATGAAGGCTATGTATAGTGGTTAGTTATACTCTGAGCATTTCTCTATTACCTGATTGATAGTATGAATGTGGTCAATTGTTGAGTAGCTTGTTCGAAATCCTGCTTGTTCCTTTGGTTGATTGAATTCTAATTTTTCTTTACTCTGTTAGCAATTTTCTTTGTAGATGGCTTGTATACTACAGAGAGCAAGCTGATCGGCCTATAATTCTTCAAGTACTTGTCATCTCCTTTCTTATGTATTAAGATGATGTTAGCGTTCTTCCAAGACTCTGGTACTCTTTCCGTCAGGAGACACCTCGTAAACAGGGTGGCTAGTTTTTCTAACACAATCTGTCCTCCATCTTTCAGCAGATCTGATGTTACCTCAACCTCACCAGCAGCTTTGCCCCTTTGCATGCTTTCCTAAGCTTTTCTGACTTCTTCTATCATTACTGATGGGGTGTAATCTGGGTTACTGCTAGTTCTTATAGTAATAAGGTCGTGGTTGTCTCGGCTACTGTACAGATCTGTGTATAACGCTTGCGTATTTCAACTATCCTATCCATATTGGTAGTTATTTTGCCTTCTTTGTCCCTTAGTGCATACATCCGACTTTTGCCTATCCCAAGTTTCCTCTTCAATGCTTTGACACTTCCTCCGTTTTTGCCCCGCCGCGGTGGTCCCACCGCGGTGGTCTAGTGGCTGCCCCGCCGCGGTGCTGCCCCGCCGCGGTGGTCTAGTGGCTAAGGTACTCGGCTGCTGACCCGCAGGGCGTGGGTTCGAATCCCGGCTGCGGCGGCTACATTTCCGATGGAGGCGGAAATGTTGTAGGCCCGTGTGCTCAGATTTGGGTGCACGTTAAAGAACCCCAGGTGGTCTAAATTTCCGGAGCCCTCCACTACGGCGTCTCTCATAATCATATACTGGTTTTGGGACGTTAAACCCCACATAACATCATCATCATCATCCGTTTTTCAGAGCGTGTTCAATTGTCTCGATGTTATACCTTCTTACATCGCATACCCTATGCCTATTAATCAACTTTGAAAGCTCTGTCAGTTCTATTTTGTCTGTTGTACTTGAGACTTTCATGATTTGACGCTTCTTAATTAGATTCTCCGTTTTCTGGGAAAGCTTGCCAGTGTCCTGTCTAACTACCCTGCCTCCCACTTCCACTGCACACTCCGTAATGATACTCGTCAGATTATCATTCATTGTATCTACGCTAAAGTAGGTTTCCTCACTAAGAGCCGAGTGCCTGTTCTGCAGCGACACATTGAATTCCTGTACTTTCCCTCTCAGTGCTAGCTGATTGATTGGCTTCTTGCGTATCAGTTTCTATCGTTCCATCTTCAAGTCTAGGCGAATTCGAGACCGTACCATTCTATGGTCACTGCATCGTACCTTTCCAATCACTTCCACATCCGGCACGATTCCAGGGTGTGCACTCATTATAAAGTCTATTTCGTTCTTATTTTCGCCGTTAAGGCTCCTACATGTCCACTTGCGGTTTCTCGTTTTCGGAAGAAGGTATTCAAAATTCGTAAATTATTGCGTTCTGCGAATTCTACTAGTAGCTCTCCTATGGCGTTTCTAGTTCCCAAGCCATAATCTCCTACTGCCTGGTTTCCAGCCTGCTTCTTCCCTTCTTTTGCATTAAAGTTGCCCATCACTATAGTATAGTGTTTTTACCTTACTCATTGCCGATTCCACGTCTTCATAGAAGCTTTCAACTGAAGCGTCATCATGGCTGGATGTAGGCGCGTAAGCCTGTACTACCTTCATCTTGTATCTTTTAGTCAGTTTAATTACGATATCTACCACCCTTTAATTAATGCTATAGTATTCCTCTATGTTGCCTGCTATGTTTCTGTGAATTAGGAACCCCACACCCAATTCTCTTCTGTCTGCCAAGCCCCTGTAGCAAAGGACGTGCCCATTCTGTAGCACCGTATAAGCGTCATCGGTCCTCCTAACCTAACTGAGCCCTATTATATTCCATTTAACACCCTCTAGCTCCTCGAATAGTACAGCTAGGCTTCCCTCACTAGATAAGGTTCTAGCGTTAAACGTTGCCAAGTTCAGGTTCCAATGGCGGCCTGTCCGGATCCAGAGATTCTTAGCACGATGCGTAGGCTGCGGCGATGGCGTAGTGGTTAGAGCAATTGCCTCACATTCAAGAGGTCTGTGGTTCAAATCCCGGTACCGCGCATAGCTATATTACTTATTTGTAACTCAGGTACTCTGTGCTATGAGGGGAAACGATACAGCAGCATTCGTAGGCGTACCTCATAGTGTTCATGCTTTTCAGTGTGGAGAAACTTTCACTCTGCTGTAGCACCTGCTACTTTGTTTCACCTGGCGTAAAACGTAGGTTGCATCACAGCCTCCTCTCTACTTTAATGTGCCCTTCAAGTCGTTGGTACAATAGGAGAGCACCAATGGCAGAGTTGCATGGCTCGAACACTATACATTCCCGGGGCACCACTTGAGTAGGGCTGCTGGAAGTGAAGCGGATGCGGCTGCAGTGTATAGGCGCCGTATGTGTATTTTGAGGTTGTATTACTGTTCTCGGGTGTTTCTCTCTAAAGTATCAATAGGCGTATATGTTCGTCACTCATTGCGGTAATGTTGTTAGGCATCGCAATGGAAATTTTGAAAGTGAAATGTTCTGGTGCTTCAAGCAAATGCGTTAAACTGTGAAATTAGAATATTAAAGGCAGAAGGGCTTTTGGTGCTGCTTGGTTGCAAGCTCTCAGCCCAACTATGAACCGGCCAGCGTGCACTTGAAGCAGTTCAAGAGCAAGAGCTCTCAGTGAACAGTAAGAAGCTTAATTTAGGCAAATGGGCCTTCCCATCCACAAAAAAAAATTATTTCATTCTGATCAATGGTAGTGGCTGAAAAAGCCTGCTAGAAACTTGAAATATTGTACTAAGGCTGTAATAGGTTGTACTTATATTGTACTAAGTTGGCACGGTTTTATAAGTGTTGTAAGTGTCTACTTCTTGTGCTCTAATTAATACTACTTTGAATATTATGCTATAAACCTACTATTATCAGCATTCCATCAGGATATACGCCAGCTGCGAGAACAGCTTGTCCTTTGTGGTGCCTCGACCAGCCGCAAGTACGTCTAGAAATTCCGGGAATCAAAAAGAAAAGCAGTCACTCCAGAGTAGCATTGAAGCAAGCAACACTGCTATTATTACATGAGTTGTACTTAGACCAAACGCAGATATACACTGATGGGTCCGTCTCATCCAGCAGCTCATCAGGTGCCGCTGTAGTTCCGGCTGCAGAAATGACAATCAAGTTTAAGTTGTCGCATATGACTACATCTACGGCATCAGAGCTTGCTGCTATAAGGGCTGCTTTACAATATCTCGTTCAAGAACGTCCAGGAAAATGGGTCATATTCTGTGATTCGAAGGCAGCGCTTCAGAGTTTGCAGTCTGCCATGCGTAGGAGGAGCCATGACCAACTGGTACAAGAAATAAGACATTGCCATCATGAAGCTCTAGCACTACGGCATGATATTATATATCAATGGTTGCCTGGACATATCGGTATTACCGGAAAACAATTAGCCGATGATGCAGCCCGCTCAGCCCATGAAGAAACCCGTGTAGTCCCGATTCCTCTATCAAGGAATGATGCAACAAGACAACTTTACCTGCTGGCTCGAGATCTCACACGCACGTTCTGGTCGTCTACCAGCTTCCAAAGGTGTCAATTTTATGAACTGGATCCTTCGCTCAAGCTAAAGCTGCCATCTCACCTTTCCCGCTCCGATGCGACCCTGTTATGCCGCCTTTGGTTGGGTGTTGCATTCACCTAGGAGTACTCCTTTCGCATTGGTATGGCAGACACTCCTACATGTGACTACTGCGGAGACGAAGAGACCATCGAACACGTCGTGTGCAGCTGCGCTTGCTACAACACACAGCGATGCCAGCTACGGATGGTTTTGAATCGACTTGACCCCGGACCATTTTGTGTGCAGAAGATACTAGGACCTTGGGAATCTGCCTCAGTTGCGCAGAAAGCAACTAAAGCACTGCTACTTTACCTTAAGTCTACAAACCTGAGCGACCGCCTGTAAACTGTGTGTGCTCCCCGAGTGTGCTCGTGATTGTGTGTACCTTCTCATCTTTCTGCAACCTCTTTTCTCCCCTTTATCCCCTCCCCAGTGCAGGGTAGCAAACCGGATGTGCGTCTGGTTAACCTCCCTGCCTTTCCTTGCATTTTTATCTCTCTCTCTCTCTCTCTACTATTATCAGGCTGAGCATTGCTGCAATGCAGAGACCATTTGCATAGCGTTCGTGCATCTACTGTAACTTCTTATTCTTCAGTTAGAATTACTCTGATTATTATGCTATAAACCTATTATTATCAGGCTAAGCATTGCTGCAATGCAGAGACCATTTGCATAGCGTCCGTGCATCTACCCTAACGGCACTCTCCTATTTTAAACGTGCACTGGAACCAGCCGGCCCCATGCTGGTAAGCAAAGTTTAAACGGCACCCTCCCCCCCCCTTCGCTCGTGCAGAGTTTGGGTATTTTCAAACTTTGGCTAGTAAGCACCCATTTTTCTGGATTGTGACTGTCCTATGTAAAGATAGTTGACTCCATTCATTAAAAAAAAATTCACTTCTTGCCAACTTCTCCTATGTGCTTATTGCAGGAAGTTATTTCCGGTGCAGTTAGGTTTATTAATCTTTCGTAACAACAGGCTGTGTGGTGCTTATACTCTAATTGCAGTTAGCCTGTATTAAAGGGACACGAAAGACAAATTTTAAGTCGACTTCGATTGTAAAAAAAGTGGTCTAGAAACCACATAGCGCTAGTTTTGTGCAAAGAAAGTGCCTATTTTGAAACATTATCTTGTTTTAGTGGTTCGAATACAGTTAGCGCACTTCAAATGATCCGCCTGAAAGCGGTCTTTCTGACGTGTCTGTTGCCGTGCCCAACAGTGCTCGCCTTTACTGCATGTATGCCAACACTATTAGCAGCAGAACGAAAGTAGCGGGCGCGACGGCAGCAGCAAAGGCCATTGAACCATTTCCTGCTAGCTTGGTTGAATTGGATCCCGCTAGATGGCCCCATCTATCCAGCCTAACCAAGAAAAACGGAACTATCGAACCACTCGCGCCAGTTCTCATAGTAACGCCAAGCGGTTCTTCCTATAAATCAAGCCGGAACGAACAAGCAGCACTTTATTAAGTCTCTTGATGCACAGAAGTTTTTTTTATTGCTGCAGTTTGATTACTAGTGAACAATTGTAGTCGGGCGCTCTCGCATCATCCAGATGATTTTCGAAATTTCCCACTTGCGGGGCACGTCGTGTGATATATTTCGCTTAACTCCTCGTTAAGTATTGCACTGCTGTTGATAATATTGCCGTTTTAGATGTTGTCATACATTGAGTTTTCTCTCTGACACAAAACATTTGCTTTTAGTGGTCCCTCCAAGACAAATGGAGATGTCGTTTCTTTTCTACTTGAACATCACTGGAATTGCCTGGCTTCCTATTGCCTTCTTATTCTAAGCTCATTTTTTAAAACCGTGTGCACATAGCATTTCATTGTTTTTGTTTTGCTTTTTTTCTAATAATGTTTGGCTGTATCGTTGAACGGGAATAACGGAAATGAATAATCGCTGATCTCTCCATTGCACTGCTTATCTGGCAACTCCATTTAGGAGGAAGGAATAGGAAAGAAGAATAAAAGAGTGAGCCAACGGCAGTCATCCAAGGTGGGCGTATCCCTAGTCCAAGATTTTATGGGCTCCTAGCGAACCACTTGACCCTGTTCACGAGAAATTTCTGGTCTGCAAGGCTTGATCCTGCAACCTAGGCCTCCCACCTCTGGACGTTAGGCCCTACGATAGGCAGCACCTATGGGTGGTGCCCATACTCCTATACCTCCCAGTTCTTCCTTCCTCTTTCTCCTCCAATACCATACGGTGGTGGTTACTGGTTGCTGAGTGGAAGTTTGCTTATAGATACACCAAACACATGATGGCCCGGTGAAGGAATGTTTTTCTCCTTAAACATCAGGCTGGCAGACTGCATCTAATAAAAACAAATTTAGGTTTTCTTTTCGGCTTTTTGATTTATGATATTTTCAGCTGAGCTTTAAACAAGTTTTGCTGCTTTATGTAAGCAGAAGAGTCGCTGCAGTGGCAAAGTCGTTACTGCACTTGGCTGCTCGCTTAAACGATGGCTGGTTCGATCCCAGTCACGGTGCTCTCGTTTCGATAGTGGCAAAGTAATAATTATCATAATTGTTCGGGCATTACGTGAAGGATTCTAGAGAAATTTTGGACTACCTGGGTTTTCATAAATGTGCATCTGAATCTGATCGCATGGACTTCCAGCATTTTGCCTGCATTGAATGGGGGCGTAATCGCTAGAGGCCAGTGCCCTGCGCCCATTATAGTAGACAATAAAGATCCACATGTGGTTGAAATCACTCCACTGCAATGAGTCATAGCTTGAGTCGCTTTAGTGGATTGAATCCCACAAACCAGCCAACAATCTAAAACTAATCGTGTGAGACCATCTGTATTTACATGTAAATGTTTTCTTGCAACAGGGATGTCATTAGAGTAGTTTAACGTGGTGTGATATTCTGCTTCCAGCACGGGAACGTCTTGTCTGGGAGTTCCCTGTTTCTGCTGTATTTTTTTAGGGCTCGGTGATATTCCCGGGGCTCGAGGAGATCACGGTGCACAACCACGAAAAGGTGTTCTTCATTCTCCAAAAGAGTGCCGCAGAACGTCAAACCGCTGCTACACTTCTCAATGCAACGTCTTCGCGAAGCCAAACAGTAGTCTCGGTCACAGTTCACATCCGCGAGACAACGGACGATGGCGAGGAGCTAGTAAAAACTGGAAAACTCAACCTCGTGAGTGATGGTGTCATTGACTTAAACACACGCAATGCATTCTCGCATGTGCTGTTGACTTAGTTCCTTTGTTTTCTATGCAATGTTGACTCTATAAATTCTCAATTCGTCTCCTAATATCTCTGAAATTAACTCTCTACTTTAATTGGTTGAAATTTTCTGTGCAGCTATTGCATTTATCTTGTCCATTTTATCCTCTCAGTAAAACAGTAACATAGTTCCTTCTTGCCTATCTTTCGTATCGGATTATTTCTGCTCAAGCCTGCATTGATTCATTTTTCATACCATTTCACACCGAGGTTGATCTTGCGGGGAGTGAGAACATTGGCCGATCAGGTGCCATTGAGAGAAGAGCGCGTGAAACAGGCAGGTTTCTTGTTCTTCAGTGACTTGTGGAGTACATACCTCTGGTAATCGAAACGGCACATTTCGTTGTGTTCCGTATGCTTAAAAGCGTTTTATGCGTTTTTATCAGTTTTGATGGTATAACTATGCTATGGGTTAAATTTTGAGTGTATTACTCAACCTCATTTTGATGAGGGCTAAAAATAATTCTGTCTACTCTATGATATGTGGCTCCAACTGTGTGGTGGTTCTGGCACGTAACATACTAGAATTTATTTTCAGAGTTTATATAAGATTGAAATTTATAAATTTAAGTGTATTTAGTGGATAAAAGGTGCTGATAGCACTGCATATTTTTTAGGAACACAATCAGGATTTCCCTGTGTATAATTGCATGAATAACTATACTAAGATATTTCTCGCAGTACCGGTGTCTCACTTTTCTATGCGTTTACTCTGCACTATAACGGTTTACTTCTTGTACCTTCAGCCCTTGCATGCACTTTATCACTTGTCAAGTATGCATGTTTTGATGTTCAAGGTATGGTGTCTCATTGCCATTTGCATGACTCTCGCAGGCAACATCAACCAGTCTCTCCTGACTCAGGGTCACGTCATTACCGCTCTAGTTGACAAGGCGCCGCATGTTCCCTACATGTATTTGTGGTCTATCATATTTCAATTTATACAGCCTTTGATTGTGCGTGATACCGCACACAACCTTGTGGGATTTTTCCAACTTGAGGTTTTTTGTAAAAATGTTACTTGATTGTATAAGCGTTATACACGAAGTATCTTAAAAACCAGTTTCAATTATAACAATTCCTGCTGTTTGCAAAACTGAGTAGAATCAGAAACAGCAGGTGCCGATATAGAAAGCAGTGTTGGCTATAAAATCTGCACTGTGCTTCATTAAGTGCAGACATAAGTCATATGGTATCTGCAATCGCCAAAACTTCAATTTGGTTGAGAGATAAACTATGCGTCTTTAATTTTAGGCATTGTACCAGTCCTAGTACAGGAAATTAATGCAAAAGAATTTTTGTCGAAATTCAGAGAGAACTCTACGTTGCCACTTTTTAAAAAATAATTTTATATTTTGATCATAAGCTGATTGCCTTGTGTTTGACAAGGGCTGTTTAATATGACACCTCAAGTATGTTAGGCAAAAGAGTGCAGGTAATCGCAGTTTAATTATTATTATTGCACAAAATATGCCCATGATACAAATAGTGATCAATAGTAAAAGTGTTCAAATAGTAAAAGCCACACGTTTGTGCTTGTGGATTTATCATTGCAATAGCTGGTGTGTAATCATCAGATAATTCGGATATTCATTAGCATGCAGTATCATGTATTAGTGTCTGAAAAGTAGGAAAACAAGAAGCAAGCATTCTGCAAGTACTACAATGTAGAGCGTCAGTTCCTTATTGGCATTAAAATTTTTCTCTAGACGGTGATTAAAAAACCAGAGAACAACTTCTTTTCATGTCAATAATTTCTGAAATCATGCATCTCCTTTTATAAAACGAAAGTTTGTGCTATGAAAAATTGTTTAGCATCACGTCTTTTATTGCATCGGAAACAAGCCTCAGGTATGGGAGATGGAACAATCGGCAGTAGTGGTATCATTTCATCTTCCTGGCAAAAATATATAGGAACGTTGCGTGTACAAGCTAAGTTGTGGTGATTGCTGATCAAGCAACCGCACTGGCAATGTGACATAAAAAACGCTCGTTAATGTTGTTGTGCCACGTTTTTACGCATAAACAGGCTTGAGGCAATGAGTAGCGAGGGCATTAATTTTAGTCTGATAAGCGCTGTGCAAACGCCAGAAGAAAATGATGAATCATCAATTATATTCATAGCGTGACTTGCTCAAGTCGTGTAGTTTCCATGTATTCTTGGGATTATGAAATGCTCTTGTAAATTGAGTGTCATAATTTCTTACTGACATATACATTATTGCAAACCTTGACTGGTTGACCCAGTGGAACGCATATATTCCAACAACTTTGCTTACTGTAGCTCTTATACAGTATTTACCAAGCGGTGTTCACTGTCAATCCGTCATGTTGGCAAAACATATCTTCTGGTGCGGGTTGTTATAAGAAACAGCCCTGACAGCTTCTGGCATCTCAAAAAATTGGCGGGATTAGCATAGTAAGTGGCACAGCATAGCAATGGTGCCTGTGTTATGACAGGAAACTGGAAACTATAAGCATTGTTGTTTGGTTTCCTGTGAAATATCTGAAAGCGTTCATACCCACACACATGTGCACACGCACGTTGTTACAAACACAGTCAACATGTGGATTAGCACAAACGAACTGTGCATATAAAATATTCCCAATTCAGCGGAAATAGGACTGGTATTTTCCAGATGAGAGCTTCTAATACCATGCAGGTTGTTTTCAGTATGTGATCCTACTTACATTTGAATTTGACACATATTTTCATGCAGTGTTAACAGCCGAATTCAAGCAATTGAAGCCAAGCTGCATGCCAAGGAGAGAGACAAAGAGAGAGACCTAGGTCAGTGCTTGCTTCCTACACCTCCTGCCCCATCACGGCCTGAAGCGAAGGAGCAGCCTGAGAACCAGCACCAACGCCGACCATACCGGCACCCCAAGAAGACATCAAAATGACGTTATACCAATGTGCCACATGTATAGTTCAGTAGAACATAACATGAATCTTGTCACCTCCCCCGAGACTCCCATCTTCAACCCACTTTTCAGCACTCGATTGTACAAAATCAGTGCTACCTTTTGCAGTGTGATCAGTCATGAATCTTTCCTAAATGTGTTTTGGTACAGGACTCGCCTTGCATTGTCACTTGAGGACCCTCAAATGAATTACACTGAAGACAAGTGTAAGTTGAAAAAATGAAATAAATTTCTTATTGCCAAAAGTGGGCTTGAGAGTCCTGAAGTTTTGTTCACTGTTAAAAAAGGTGTTGGCTTGGGGCAGATTCTACGGATCCTATTAGTTGGAAGCTCGATTTGGTATAGAGAGCTAAAAGCCTATATAATGGTTTACAAGCTATTTTGTAACTCTGACATGATATGGCACATAAAACTTATTCTTCTTATGTGGCGACACATTCCCACAGTAGTATCGATTTGTATCTATGGTGCATGAAAGGGTTTTGCCGCAAGAGAGATTCCTTTCACATGCAAAATAGTAATAGGTTTACTGTTGTAGTGCTACAGTACGCATACTCAAATATGGCCTTTTAAAAGGAATACCGAGCAAAAATACAGGGTGGAAGTGGTGTGCCAAACCGCTTTTGCTTCACCGTACTGCTCCAAAATGCGTTACTGCACCGAAACTGCTGGCACACTTTCTTAGGTGACATTATGTGCCATAATACACGACGGGGCAAGCCAAAGCGATTGTCTCTCATTATCATCATCATCATAATCATCATCATCATTATCATCATCTTATTCGCCGTCCGTGACGCTGGTGATGGTGCGAAACAGCAATCTCGCCTGAAGGACGAAGCAATGAATGCTATGGCAATAAATTGGAACGTTATGCGAAATAGGGCTATCAGCTAACTTTTTTGCATCCGATTTAGGATTCTTCCTATGTGTTTACCTGCGTACCCATTTTTTTCTGTACTTTAGTGTTTGTCTTAAGACTGTATGAGTACCTGCCATTTCATAATATTTTTAGCTTGTGTTTTTATATTCTCAGCAGTTTATCATTGTTATTACTATTATTCCTGCTGGTGCAAATCTCACTTCGAGGCAAGTGCAGAAAAAGAGTGGCCGTCCCATGGGCACTCTATAGAACCTCTGGAGTGGCCGTCCCACCTCCATCAGTGGGAGCATGCGAAGATGCCAGCAGCCGTATTGCTATAATCGCCGACATTTTTTGTGACAAAGCAGCCAATGCTACAGAGCCAAATCGTGCATATCCTACCACTAATGAATGTAGTCCTACAATGGTGTCTTTCTTTTCGACACAAAATATCAAACTTTCGCCTTCTTTTTTTTGCATATTGCTCTTTGACACAGGACATAGCTCGCACCGGTAAGATATTTATATTTGTTTTAATTTATTTGTTGTCACAGCATGTTTCTGAACGCGTCAAAAGCTTGCACCTTTTACCGTACCTGGAATGCCAAGCGGCGTCTTTATTGATATAAAATGCTGGTCGCGCACAGCTATCACTTTTCACGGTGGTACGGGACGCATTACATACCGGAATACTTTGCGTAGTGGTACATGTGCAGAAGGTCCACTCCAGGAGCTTTCCCTTCATTGCCAAGACAAATTGTCCGCGAGTACAGAGTGAAAACGAACAAGACCGCCGTAGACCGTAATGGAATACGCGCGGCGTCGCGTTGGTTTGCAGTCCCAACATAAAAAAATGAGATGGATCCACTTTGAGGTCAAATGTGCAAACATTTGCCTTTTCTCGTTTATAAAACAAATTATTTCTTGCAGCGATATTCAGCTGCAGGCTTTCAGAATAAACAGTTGTCATAGGGATGCTTCGCATATTGTGGTTGCTGGCGCACTGCAGTCACACATGTGTTTCTGGGCACGAGGTTTTTTTGTGATATAACGGTGTCAGTTCTCAAGGAGAAAACAAAAGCTAATTTGAAATAGACTATTCACTCTAGATAAGCACAGATCCATCACACCAACATTTCACTAACACAAGGATGAAAGTTTGGGCAATGGGTGATCATGTCATTTCTGGTAGGCACAGAGCATTTTTAAACAAAAAAAAAACTAGAAGAACAACACGAGACAGCTCTCATATTGTGTTTTTCCTCTCCTATTCGACCTCATCCTCTGTAAATATGCACAAAGGACTTGACAAAATGACATTTCAATAGCTCCACGCGATTCGTTTACTGGGTTGAGTGGTTCATCTCCACCCACACACTAAACTAAATCTCACCCTTAATGATGTAAATAAGCTTGTCGCCAGACGAGCACCCTTTGCTCCTTATTGGGTGTTCAAAAAAGGGTGCTGAGAAAGGATGCAGAGCTCAGCACCCTTAAGAAAAGGGTGCAGAGCAAAAATTTCAAAGGGTGTAGTGAGTTCACTCTTTAAAAAGGTGCTGAGATGTCATAACACCCTTTCAAATGGGTGCTGAAAGGGTTTTCTGTGTCGACGTACCAGTGGGCTAAATCTAGGATGGATGCTGGGGATGGCTAGAATGCAGAATGCTCTAAACTCTGTAGACCATGCTTGGTGACAGGCCACATACGGTTTGTTATTACTTGAACACATGTACTATGTCGTCCATTCCACCCTGAACACATGCACCATGCACATGGCCGGCATTCGACAGAGTGCTTTCCGCAGGCCCTTATGAAACTAGCCCTGAAAAACAGCGACAGCTCTAGGTGGGGCGTTCGCATCATCATCTTTTAAAACACAGTGGCTCTGCAGTGAAGCTACTGGTAAGTTGGCTGCAGTGTTTTGCTTTCTCTATTTATTTATTTATTCATTTATTTATTTATTTATTTATTGTACCCTCAGGGCTTTACAGAATCGCAGAGGGTAGCGGGCACTGACGAACAATGTTAAAGAAAAGAATACATAGACAAGACACTAGAACATTATTAAAAACTGGAAGCAACTATTATCAACTGCAACTATGTTATACAGCCAGTAGATTATACAAGAAAACTAACAACAAAATTGTGTGCAGGTAAATAGAGAATCCAGCACTGTTATCGAGAAGTGCTGCAAAATTGTCCTACCCTGTCCAGGTGCTGCTCCTCGTGTTTTTGTTTTTTGCTGCTGTGGATAGAACAAGCCACACGTACTGCACTTCTAAAGAACAGTGCCGAACTGTAGATAATCTTGTACTGTTGCAAGAACAAAGTTAGCTTCACCACAAAGGAAGTGTGATTTGGCGAAGCCGCCGTTCTCCAGCAGTCAACAAAGTGGAGGCCCCACTTACAGCTGTCTGTACGTTTGTGTACCAGTTACAAAAGCGCCCTTGACAAGCGCTCAGCGGAGTGCCAGATGCATGGTTCAATGTTCAAGGTGGTAGTAGACAATATGTACTTATATGCCTAAAAGCAAGCTATATTGAATAAACATGTGTGTTTCAATGTTCGTGAAATTGATCCCAGAGTGCGTATATGGCCTGTGCTACCCATTTTTGGTCCATAATGTTTGTAATCTATTCAAGGCCCCTTCCTGCACACACGCATGCCCAATTTATGGATGCTTGGTAACCATACAGATATGCATGCCTTCAAATTAAAAATTGATAAGTTTCGAATACTGGTGATTACTTCAAAAGCCTTATACTCACTTTAAAAGACACAGATAATATGCACTAAATACAAAACCTTACCACATTGTGCTTTTTTAACTTATGTGTAGCAGAACTGCGCTTTTATGCATGTGAGAATGCAAGTATTAGGCCCAAACAAAATATATGACAAATAAATTAACATAATGCAAATAGTCACTATTTTATTGTACATAGCATACGACTCAAAAAGACTTACATTAGTAAACATGAGCTATGACCTACTGCACCGATTGTAATGGTGAGATTTGTGTGAGTGAGGATAAATCTTCTGTTTTTCTAATCTTTTTCTTATGACTATACATTTTTGTGACGCGACTTCTTTTTTAACTTTTAACATTATGACTTCCCTCCTTGCATAGTAGGTAACAAATAAATTATTTAGAACAACAAAATATAAGTTACAGGCACCAGCAGTCCAAAAGCGCTTACTGAGGGTGTTGCCAGTGCCCACACAATTGAAAAAGAAAATGAATAGGTAAGTAGGTGTGTGGTAAAACATGTGGGCCTATAAAATATGCTTTCGTCATCATGCTCAAAGCCTTGACTACAAACTTGCTCAGGGCTTATTTACAGCTCTCCCTTTATATATGTGTGTGTTTCTAAACTTGTGCGTTACAAAATCACAATTATTGACAAGGTAATGCAAGTGGTGTTGGATTAATATAATGTGATCATTCAAACACTTGCACAGTCCATCTTCAGCTGCTCAGGCGACTTGTGTTCCTTTTACAGAAGTGTGGTCAGGGCGCTCCTTATCTACAGCACATCCGCACCCGGAAGCCTAAAATAAAGACAGAAGTAATCACCAAGAGTTTCACGAGACAGACTGTCCAAGATACAATATGCTTTGTCATGCTGGAGTGTTCTTAGTTCTGTGTGATTAAAAGTCAGCATCGAAATCCGCTTTGTTTTCATCGGAAAAGATGCTTGTTGGAGGTCCCCCAGGCAAAAAGCTGTGTAAACAACTTGACAATACCTGGGGGCCTACAGAGGGTAGCACGTACAACAGATTTCACATACAAAAGCAAACAGCATAGTAGAAAGGAAATATATATACAAGAAACATCTGAGCAATGATTCAGCATGATGCACACATGAAACATCAGTTAGGTTTGAGTAAAAAAGTTATTTATCAAGTATTTGCGCACATCCGATTTGAACAAGCTGAATAAGGCACTGAAGTAATTTGGCTGTTGAAGAATTGTAAAGTGCCAATAAGCAATATTCTAGTCTAGCTCTACAATAGTGTGTCATTTACGTAGTACTAGTATTTGCCTGTTAGGTATGCTGTAGTCACGAATATATTCAGTTTTCTTAATACCTAAAACTTAGCATGTTGTAGTCAAGCTGTTCATTTTCAATAAATAATTGTTTATGGTAGCATTTAGGTTACAAAATTGATGCTGAAAATTCGGCAGATCCCACATACTTTGGGAATCGATGTTATGTGAAACACAAATATGCAAGGTGAATGTATTTAAAATTTTTTATTGAGCGATCTTATGACGTTGGGCTCAACATATTGAGCTTTTTAGAAAAGAACAGCTTTTCGGTAGGCTTGTGCGCAGTCCTCTCAAGACTGTGTCCGAATTTCTCGGAGAAGCGGTCACCATCGAAAACACTCTTAGACACCGGGCCCCGTCATACACGAACGGCACGTGAACGCTTCAACTACGGCCTACTTGGGAGCTTTCGGTGGCCAAATGGATTTCTTCCGATAGATCATACGTTCGGTCATCTGCGAAGAACTCCAGAAGCTGTCAGTGCCCTCGCAGCCCACTATATCTTCGTTGTCTAGCGTAGTCCAAGCTGAAGTCCAGCATGCCTTAAGAGAACCTACTTTCATGCTGGATTATCAACCACCCAGCGACTTCCCCCGCAAGTCGTATGCTAAAGCTTTGCGGCAATCTGTTACACACGCAATCCCGCCTCCCACCGTTACCCCAGCCATGCTGCAGACGGTCAAAGCGGCGCCATATTACAGCGCACCTCGCCTGATTTCGCGGAAATCAGAAATCTGGCGCGCGCCAGATAGACGTCCTCGCTGCTTCCACTGTGGCGAAGCTGGGCATCTGTACCAACACTTTTCTCACCGGCAACTTGGACTATGCGGATTTTCGACGAACTCAGCGCCACCCAGGTTCGGTCAGCGGCCCTCTGAAATTGAAGAGCATGTGGCTCAGCAGTGCGGAACTTCGTCGTCCTTGCACCAGTCATGCTCCCCGTCACCGCGGCAGTTTTCTCCTAATCGCCGTACCTATTCAAGCGTGGCGCCGGGTCGGTCACCCAGTCCACGCCGGGAAAACTAACCACAGCGACCTCTGGGGGCGAGGCCGCTCATACTGAACAAGCTCAAGACCTCCTACCGACGCTTCCGCAAACTGACGATACACCGACTACGATACCAGATGGTTCCGCAAAGATTTCAATAGACATTCCAGTGCTGCTCGATGGTCGCAAACTCAGTGCTTTAGTTGACACGGGTGCGGATTTTTCTATATTAAGTGAAAAACAGGCTGCTCTCCTGAAGAAAGTCACGATGCCTTGGAACCTCAGGCCAATTCGCACTGCTGGCGGGCACATCGTCACGTCTTTCGGCGTTTGCACAGCACGAATACAGATCCGTGGTTCTACCTTTGTTGTCAGTTTGAGCATTCTTCGTCAGTGTTCTCGAGACCTGATCATTGGCATGGACTTCCTGAGGGAGCATGGTGCCATCATCGACATTCGACAACGCCTCATCACGTTTTCAACAAAAAAGCGCCACACCAGAGCGTAATCCCAGCCACGATCGAGTATGTCTGCGTGTAATTGACGATGATGTGATGATACCACCGCTCTCAAGTGTTGTGGTTCAATTGGCGTGTAACAAAGCAGTCCACGGTGAAATGGTGGCGGAGAGCAATCGATCCCTACTCTTTTCCCAGGGTGTCTGCGTAGCACGAAGCCTAGTAGACCTCCAGGCTGGCCACTGCGAGGTTCTTGGTACAAACTTCAGCTATGAGCGCCGACACCTTTTCACTGGTACTGTCATCGCCTATGCTTACCCAGTAACCAATGTGACTGAGTGTTTCGCTTCCGAGGCGACCAATAATGCCGAATCACCTCTCCAGTGTGTCGACGTAAATGCAACGCTTTCTGACGAAAACAAACGAAGGCTCAACGACCTGTTGATAGAAATGCACGTCTGTTTTGCACGTTCATCGAGAATCCGTAAGACATCGATTATCAAACACTGTATTATCACCTACGGCGACGCGGACCCTATACGGCAACAGCCTTACCGAGTTTAACCAACTGAACGACGCGTGAGTCAAAAGCAAGTGAAGGAAATGTTTCAATATGGTGTAATACAGCCATCAAGCAGCCCTTGGTCATTGCCAGTGGTCCTTGTAAAGAAGAAGGATGGTACAATTTGCTTTTGTGTCGATTACAGGAAGCTGAATAACGTCACAAAAAAAGACTTATACCCTTTGCCTCGAGTAGATGATTCTCTTGACAGGCTGAGGTGAGCAAAGTACTTTTCCTCAATCGACCTCAAAACTGGTTACTGGCAAATTGAAGTTGATGAACGTGACTACGAAAAACATGTTTTTTAACTCCTGATGGTCTGTATAAATTCCGAGTGCTCCCTTTCGGTTTCTGTTCCACTCCGGCCATATGGGATACTCAAGGGCGCTCGACCGGGTACGACAGCTATATTTCTGGCCAAAACTCGCAGCTTGTGTAAAACGCTACGTGAAAGCATGCCGCGAATGTCAGCGTCGAAAGTCACCACCTGTAAAGCCTGCAGGCCTCCTACAACCCATCGAACCACCATATACGTCGTTTGACCAAGTTGGAATGAACCTCCTTGGACCGTTTCCTTTGTCTCACTCTGGAACAAGTGGATCATCGTCGCAGCTGATTATTTGACGCGTTACGCTGAAACGAAGCTACTGCCACGCGGTAAAGCATCTGAAGTCGCCCAGTTTTTGATGCAGCACATAGTGCTTCGTCAAGGCGCCCCGTCAGTCATCATCACTGACCAAGGGACAGTGTTTACGGCAAAACTGTTGTACGACATCTTCAAGCTCAGTTACACAAACCACCGTAAGAAAACCGCATACCACCCCCAGAGTAACGGCTTGACAGAAAGGGTAAACAAAACACTGGCTGACATGATTTCTATGTACGTGGATATGCAGCATAAAACGTGGGACGAAATCCTGCCGTACGTAACGTTTGCGTATAACACCACAACCCAGGAAACGACAAGGTTTGCACCCTTCCGCCTCGTTTACGGTCGAGACGTGCGAACCATGCTAGACGCCATGATTCCTTGTGACATCGACAAAAACGAGGTGCTAACTCCTGATGTCAAGGATTACATTCAGCGTGCAGAGGAAGCACGTCAACTAGCTCGCGTGCACATAAGGTCGCAGCAAAGTAAAGCCTCCCCAAGGCACAACATCCACCATCGACCAGTTACCTATCACCCTGGCGACCCAGTGTGGGTTTGGAATCTTGTTAGACGGCAAGGTCTCAGCGAGAATCTCCTGAGCAAGTACTTCGGACCCTACAAAGAATTACGGCGGTTGAACGAGGTCAACTACAAAGTCATTCCAGACGGAGGCTCGGCAACGACCCAGCGCCACCCACCACGAACAGAGATTGTGCATGTTGTCCGCTTAAAACCTTATTTCACGTGGTAATACTGGCCTTGTCCCCCAGGTGTTTGTTCGCACTTGCTTTGTTCGCACTTGTCCCTAGGTGTTTGTTTTTTTCTTTAAGTGTGAATTATCTCGTCAAAGTTACCTTTTTTATCTGTACCACCAGTAGTCTGCAGTGCCACTGTAGCTTGCTTGTCACCACTCTATTTTGAAATTTCAGATACGGTCAAACGGGTACAGGCAAGACCTTCACCATGAAAGGCGACAGGTCGAATGTGAACTTGGGCTGGGCTGACGACCCCTTGGCTGGCATTATACCACGCACGCTACAGCAGCTGTTTGAAGAGCTTTAGTCGCAGAATCTTGAGCTCCCCATCAAGGTGTCCTTCCTTGAGATGTAAAATGAGGAGCTGTTTGACCTGCTCAGTGCTCACGAGGACACTTCAAGGCTGAAAATCTTTGAGAACTCCTCCAGAAAGGTGCGTCTTCTGTGCATGGTTTCACACTTCATGGCACACGGAGTTTGGTACGAGCAGCGTATTGCTGCAGTAATGCTGATGTGCTGATTAATGTATATTTTGCACGGCTATATTATTTATTTGTTTTTCAGGTACTCTGTGCTAAGAGGGGAAAATATACAGCAGCATTCGTAGGCGTACCTCATAGTGTTCATGCTTTTTAGTGTGTACAAAGCCTTGTCACTCCGCTGTAGCACCTGCTACTTTGTTTCACCTGGCGTAGAACGTTGGTTTCATCACAGCCTCCTCTCTACTTTAAAGTGCCCGCCAAGTCGTCGGTACAATAGGAGAGCACCATTGGCAGAGTTGCACGGCTCGAACACTATACGTTCCCGGGGCACCACTTCAGTAGGGCTGCTGGAAGTGCAGCGGATGCGGCTGCAGTGTATAAGAGCAGTATGAGTATTTTGAGGTTGTGTTACGTTCTCGGGTGTTTTCTCTAAAGTATCATTAGGCGTATATGTTCGTCACTCATTGCAGTAATGTTGTTAGGCATCGCAATAGAAATTTTGAAAGTGAAATGTTCTGGTGCTTCAAGCAAGTGCGTTTAACTGTCAAATTAGAATAATAATGATATAAATGCCTTTGGTGCTGCTTGGTTGAAAACTCTCAGACCAACTATGGTCCGGCCAGCGAGTTGATGCTGTGCAATAGCAAGAGCTCTCAGTGAACAGTAAGCAGTCTAATTTAGGCAAATGGGCCTTCCCATCCACGAAAATAACAAATTATTTCATTCTGATCAATGGTAGTGGCTGAAAAAGCCTGCTAGAAACTTGAAATATTGTGCTAAGGCTGTAACAGGTTGTACTTATACTGTACTAAGTAGGTACGGTTTCATAACTGTTGTAAGTGTCTACTTCTTGTGCTCTAGTTCGGACTACTTTGAATATTATGCTATAAACCTATTATTATCAGGCTAAGCATTGCTGCAATGCAGAGACCATTTCCATAGCGTCCGTGCATCTACTCTAACGGCACTCTTCTCTTTTAAACGTGCACTGGAACCAACCGGCCCCATGCTGCTAAGCAAAGTTTAAACGGCACCATCACCCTTCCCCCGCTCGTGCAGAGGTTGTGTATTTTCGGACTTTGGCTAGTAAGCACCCATTTTTCTGGATTGTGACTGTTCTATGTAAAGAAAGTTGACTCCATTCATTCAAAAAATTTCACTTTTTGCCAACCTTTCCTATGTGCTTATTGCAGGATGTTCTTTCTGGTGCAGTTAGAATTATTATTCCTTTGTAAGCACCAGGCTTTGCGGTGCTTATACTCTAACTTCAGTTATCCTGTGTTAGAGGGACGCTAAAGACAAATATTAAGTCGGCTTAGATTGTTCAAAGAGTGGTCTAGAAACCTCATAGTGCTAGTTTTGTGAAACAAAAGTGCCTATTTTGAAATAAAATCTTGTTTTAGCGGTTCGCATTGTGTCAGCGCACTTCAAATCACCAGCCTCAAAGCGGTCTTTTTGACGTGGCTGTTGCCATGCCCAACTGTGCTCGCCTTTACTGCATAGATGCCAACACTATAGCCAGCAGAACGAAAGTAGCGGGTGTCAATGCAGCAGCAAAGGCCATTGAACCATTTCCTGCTTTATTGGAGTAGTTTGATTACTAGTAAACAATTGCAGTCGGACGCTCTCGCATGATCGAGATGATTTTCGAAACGTCCCACTTGGAGGGCGCGTCGTGTGATATATTTCGCTTGAATCCTCGTTAAGTAGGGTACTGCTGTCGATAGTATTGCCGTTTTAGATGTTGTCATATATTGAGTTTTCTCTCTGACATAAATTATTTGCTTTTAGTGGTCACTCAAAGACAAATGAAGACGTCGTTTGTTTTCTACTTGAACACCACTGGAATTCTCTGGCTTCCTATTGCCTTCTTATTCTAAGCTTATTTTTTAAACCCATGTGCACATATCATTTCATTGTTTTGGTTTTGCTTTTTTTTCTACTAATGTTTGGCTGTATCGTGGAACGGGAATAACGGAAATGAATAATCGCTGATCTCTCCATTGCACTGACTATGTGGCCACTCCATTTAGGAAGAAGGAATAGGAAATAAAAAGAAAAGAGGGAGCGGACGGCAGTCATCCAAGGTGGGCGCATCCCTAGTCCAAGATTTTATGGGCCCCTAGCGAACCACTTGACCCTGTTCACGAGAAATTTCTGGTCTCCAAGGCTTGATCCTGCAAGCTGGGCCTCCCAGCTCCGGACGTTAGGCCCTATGATTAGCAGCACCTACGGGTGGCGCCCATACTCCTATACCTCCCTGTCCTTACTTCCTCTTCCTCCTCCCATACCATACGGTGGTGGTTACTCGTTGCTGAGTGGAAGTTACCTTATGAATACATGCAAGTACTTGAAGACCTTGTGAAGGAATGTTCTTGTCCTTAAACATCAGGCTGGCAGACTGCATCTAATAAAAACAAATTTAGGTTTTCTTTTCGGCTTTGTGGTTTATGATATTTTCAGCTGAGCTTTGAACAAGTTTTGGTGCTTTATGTAAGCAGATGAGTGGCTGCAGTGGCATAGTCGTTACTGCACTTGGCTGCTCGCCTGAAAGATGGCTGGTTCGATCCCAGTCATGGTGCTCTCATTTCGATAGTGGCAAAGTAATAATGATTAATAATTATTGGGGCATTACGTGAAGGACTCTAGAGAAATTTTGGACTACCTGGGTTTCCCTAAATGTGCATCTGAATCTGATCACATGGACTTCCAGCATTTTGCCTCCATTGAATGGGGGCGTAATCGGTAGAGGCCAGTGCGCTGTGCCCATTACAGAGGACAATAAAGATCCACATGTGGTTGAAATCACTCCACTGCAACGTGTCGTAGCTTGAGTCGCTTTAGTCGATTGAATCCCACAATCCAGCCAACAATCTAAATCTAATCGTGTGAGACAATCTGTATTTACATCTAAATGTTTTCTTGCAACAAAGATGGCATTAGAGTAATTTAACGTGGTGTGACATTCTGTTTCCAGCACGGGAACGTCTTGTATAAGAGTTCACTTTTTCTGTTGTATTTTTTCAGGGCTCGATGATAATTCCGGGGCTCGAGAAGATCACGGTGCACAACCGCAAAGAGGTGTTCTTCATCCTCCAAAATGGTGCAGCAAAACGTCAAACTGCTGCTACACTTCTCAATGCAACGTCTTGACGCAGCCACACAGTAGTCTCGGTCACAGTTCACATCCGCGGGACAACGGACGATGGCGAGGAGCTAGTAAAGACTGGAAAACTCAACCTCGTGAGTAATGGTGTCACCTACTTTAACACCCGCAAAGCATTCTCGCATGTGCTGTTTACTTAGTTCCTTTTTTTTGCTGTGCAATGTTGACTCTAAAAATTCTAAGTTTGGCCCCTAAGATCTCTGCCATTGACTCTCCACTTTTTCGTATCGGTTTATTTCTGCTCAAGCCTGCATTGATTCGTTTTTCATCCCATTTCACACCAAGGTTGATCTTGCGGGGAGTGAGAACATTGGCCGATCAGGTGCCATTGAGAGGACAGCGCGTGAAGCAGGCAAGTTTCTTGTTCTTCAGAGACTTGTGGAGTACGTACCTCTGGTAATCGAAACGGCACATTTCGTTGTGTTCTGTATGCTCAATAAGCGTTTTTACCGTTTTTATTAGTTTTGATAGTATAATTTTCTATGGGTTAAATTTTGAGTGTATTTCTCAACCACATTTTGATGAGGGCTCAAAATAATTCTGTCTATTCTATGATGTGCCTCCAACTGCGTTGTGGTTCTGGCACGTAACATACTAGAATTTGTTTTCAGAGTTTATATAAGTTTAAAATTTATAATTTTAAGTGTATTTAGTGGATAAAAGGTGCTGTTAGCACTGCATATTTTTTAGGAACGCAATCAGAATTTCCCTGTGTATAAATGCATGAATAACTATACTAAGATATTTCTCGCAGTACCGGTGTCTCAGTTTTCTATGCGTTTACTCTGCACTATCCCGGTTTACATGTTGTACCTTCAGCTCTTGCATGCACTTTATCACTTGTCAAGTATGCATGTTTTGACGTTCAAGGTATGATGTCTCATTGCCAATTGCATGATTCTCGCAGGCAACATCAACCAGTCTCTCCTGACTCAGGGTCACTTCATAACTGCTCTAGTTGACAAGGCACCGCATGTTCCCTTCAGGTATTTGTGGTCTATTATATTTCAATTTATACAGCCTTTCTTTGTGCGTGATACCGCACACAAGGTTTTGGGATTTTTCCAACTTGAGTTTTTTTGTAAAAATGTTACTTGATTGTATAAGCGTTATACACCAAGTATCTTAAGAAAGGTTTTAATTATCACAATTCCTGCTGTTTTCGAAACTGAGTAAAATCTGAAACAGCAGGTGCCGATATAGACAGCAGTGTTGGCTTTAAAATCTGCACTGTGCTTCATTAGGTGCAGACATATGTCATATGGTATCTGCAATCGCCAAAACTTCAATTTGGTTGAGAGATAAACTATGCGTCATTACTTTTTAGCTATTGGACCAGTCCTTGTACAGGAAATGAATGTAAAATGTTTATTGTTGAAATTCAGAGAGAACTCTGCGCTATGTAAGTTTCCTCTTTTTAAAAATATTTTTAGATTTTGATCATAAGCTGATTGCCTTGTGTTTGACAAGGGCTGTTTAAAATGGCACCTCAAGTATGTTAGGCAAAAGAGTGCAGTTAATCGCAGTTTAACTACTATTATTGCACAAAATATGCCCATCATACAAATAGTGATCAATAGTAAAAGTGTTCAAATAGTAAAAGCCACACGTTTGTGCTTGTGAATTGATCATGGCAATAGCTGGTGTGTAATCATCAGATGATTCGGATATTCTTTAGCATGCAGTATCACGTAATAGTGTCTGAAAAGTAGGAAAACAAGAAGCAAGAATTCTGCAAGTACTACAATGTAGAGCGTCAGTTTCTTATTGGCATTAAAATTTTTCTCTAGACGGTGATTAAGAAAACCAGAGAACAACTTCTTTTTATGTCAATAATTTCTGAAATCTTGCATCTCTTTTTATAAAATGAAAGTTTATGCTCAGAAAAATTGTATAGCATCACGTCTTTTATTGCATCCGAAACAAGCCTCAGGTATGGAAGATTGAGCAATTGGCTGTAGTGGTATCATATCATCTTCCTGGCAAAAATATATAGGAACGTTGTGTTTACAAGCTAAGTTGCGGTGATCGCTGATCAAGCAACCGCACTGGCCAAGTAACATAAAAACCACTCGTTGATGTTGTTGTGCCCAATTTTTATGTATGAACAGGCTTGAGGCAATGAGTAGCGAGGGCATTTATTTTAGTCTGATATGCACTGCGCAAAGGCTAGAAAAAAAGGTCAGTGCCTGTGTTAACCAGAGTGGAGTACGCTTTATTATGATGAATCATCAATAATATGCATAGCGTTACTTGCTCAAGTCGTGTAGTTTCCATGTATTCTTAGGAATATGAAATGCTCTTCTAAATGCAGTGTCATAATTTTTTACTTACAGTTACATTATTGCAAACCTTGGCTGTTTGACCCAGTGGAACGCATATATTCCAACAGCTTTGCTGACTGTAGCTCTTATGCAGTATATACCAAGTGGTGTTCAGTGTCAATGCGTCATGTTGGCAAAACATATCTTCTGACGCAGGTTGTTGTAGGAAACAGCCCTGACAACTTCTGGCATCTAAAAAATTGGCGGAATCAGCATTGTAGGTGGCACAGCATAGCAATGGTGCCTGTGTTATGGCAGGAAACTGGAAACTATAAGCATTGTTGTTTGGTTTCCTGTGAAATATCTGAAAGCGTTCATAACCACACGCATGCGCACACGCACGTTGTTCCATACACAGTCAACTTGTGGATTACCACAAGCGGACTGTGCATGTAAAAGAATCCCAATTCAGCGGAAATTGGACTGGTATTTTGCAGATGAGAGCTTCTCATACCATGCATGTTGTTTTCAGTATGTGATCCTACTTACATTTGAATTTGACACATATTTTTATGCAGTGTTAACAGCCAAATTCAAGCAAGAGAAGCCAAGCTGCGTGCCATGGAGAGAGACAAAGAGAGGGACCTAGGTCAGTGCTTGCTTGCTACACCTGCTGCCCCATCACGGCCTGAAGCAAAGGAGCAGCCTGAGAACCAGCACCAATCAAGACCAAACCGGCACCTCCAGAAGACATCAAAATGACAATATACCACTGTGCTACTTGTACAGTTTAGTAGAACATAACATTAATCTTGACACCTCACCCGAGACTTCCATCTTCAATTCATTTTTCAGCACTCGATTGTACTAAATCTGTGCTACCTTTTGCAGTGTGATCAGTCATGAACCTTTCGTGAATGTGTTCTTAGACTGGATTCGCCTTTATTGTCACTTGAGGACCCTTAAATGGATTACACTGAAGACAAGTGTAAATTGAAAAGATGAAATATATTTCTTATTGCCAAAAGTGGGCTGGAGAGCCATGATGATTTGTTCGCTGTAAAAAAAAATGTTGGCTTGGGGCAGATTCAACGGCTCCTATTAGTTTACAGCTCAATTTTGGTATGGAGATCTAAAAAAGTATATAATGGTTTACAAACTATTTTGTAACACTGACATGCTGTGGCACATAAAACTTATTATTCTTATGTGTCGACACATTCCCACAGTATTATTGATTTGTATCTATAGTGCATGAGCAAGTTTTGCCGCAAGAGAGATTCCTTTCACATGCAAAATAGTAATAGGTTTAATGTTGTAGTTCTACAGTACGCATACTCAAATAAGGCCTTTTAAAAGGAATACCGAGCAAAAATACAGGGTGGAAGTGCTGCTCCAAACCGCTTTTGCTTCACCATACTGCTCCAAAATGCATTATTGCACCGAAACTGCTAGCACACTTTCTTTGGTGCCTTTATGTACCATCATCCACGACAGGGCAAGCCCAAGCGAGTGTCTATCATCTTTATCATCATCATAATCATCATCATCATCACCAGCTGATTCGCCCTCCGTGACGCTGGTGATGGCGCGAAACAGCAAGCTCGCCTAATGGACGAAGCAATGAATTCTATGGCAATAAATTGGAACGTTATGCGAAAAAGGGCTCTCAGCTAACTCTTTTGCATCTGATTTAAGATTCGTCTGATGTGTTTACCGGTGCACCTACTTTTTTCTGTACTTTAGTGTTTGTCTTAAGACTGTATGAGTACCTGCTATTTCATATTATTTTTATTTTATGTTTTTATATTTACAGATGGTTACTATTATTTCTGCTGGTGCAAATCTCACTTGGAGGCAAGTGCAGAAAAAGGATGGCCGTCCCATGGAGGCTCTATAGAACCTCTGGAGTGGCAGTCCCACCTCCATCAATGGGAGCATGTGAAGCCACCAGCAGCCGTATTGCAATAATCGCGGACATTTTTTTTTTCGTGACAAAGCAGCCAATGCTACAGAGCCAAATCGTGCATATCCTACCACTAATGAATGTAGTCCTACAATTGTGTCTTTGTTTTCGACACAAGATATCAAAATTTTGCCTTCTTTTTTTGCATATTGCTCTTTGACGCAGGACATAACTCACACCAGTGAGATATTTATATTAGATGCGGAAGCATCTTATACTCGCGCTTTGTAGTGCGCCGTCCGCACCGCTTCTCGAACATTCGACAGCTGACGCGCGCGCATGCGCCGTCGCGCCGTCGCCCACCATCTGTGCCGCGCGCGCTTCTCCTTCGAGAACATTCGACAGCTGACAGCGCATGCGCCGTCGCGCCGTCGCCATCTGTGCCACGCGCGCGCTTCTCCTTCGAGAACATTCAACAGCTAGCTGACAGTGCATGCGCCGTCGCGCTGTATATATACTCAAGGTCGGCGCTCGCTCGCTCAGTTGCCGCTCGTCGGTTGGTTTGTACGGCGCGTCGACGTCCAAGGTCGCGGTGAAATGAATTCCAACGAATCCACAAACACAATGATCGACGTCCCTTCGACCAGCGCCGTCCTTTCGCATACGTGTGTACGTGTTCACTCATTTAACACCCCCTCCTACAACCACGTTAACCAATTTAGCCATCGACCCAAGTAAGTCGCAATTTAACACCTCATTTCACAACCACGTTAACCAATTTAGCCATCGACCCAAGTAAGTCGCACTTTCACACCCCGTTAACCAATTATATGCTCCGCATCCTCCTCAGTGTTCCCCCGAGGGAAGCTGCGGGCAATTTTTTGTTTTAATATAGTAGTTGTCACAGCATGTTTCTGAACGCGTAAAAAATTTGCACCTTTTACTGTACCTGGAAAGCAAAGTGGCGACTTTATTGATATGAAATACTGGTCGCGCACAGCCATCACTTTTCATGGTGGTGCGGCACGCATTTCATACCGGACTACTTCGCGGAGTGGTACATGTGCAGAGGGTCTTTCCAGGAGCTTTCCCTTCATTGCCAAGACGAATTGTCTGCGAGTACAGAGTGAAAACGAACAAGACCACCATAGACCGTAATGGAATATGCACAGCGTCGCGTTGGTTTGCAGTCCCAACATAAAAATGAGATGGAAGCCACTTTGAGGTCAAATGTACAAACAATTGCCTTTGCTCGTTTATAAAACAATTTATTTCATGCACCAATTGTCAGCTGCAGGCTTTCAGAATAAACAGTTGCCATAGGGATGCTTCGCACATCGTTTTTGCTGGCGCAACGTAGTCACACTTGTGTTTCAGGGAACGAGGTTTTTTTTGTGATATAACGGTGCAGTTCTTAAGGAGAAAACAAAAGCTAATTTGAAATAAACTATTCACTCTAGATAAGCACAGATTCATCATGCCAACATTTCACTAATAGAAGGATGAAAGTTTGGGCAACTGATGATCATGTCATTTCTGTTAAGCACAGCGCATATTTTTAAACAAAAAAAAACAAAGAGAACAACACGAGGTAGCTCTCATCTTGTGTTTTTCCTCTCCTATTTGACCTCATCCTCGCTAAATGTGCACGAGGGACATGCGAGTTGTTAACTGGGTTGAGGGGTTCAGCTCCACCGTGCACTTTTCTTGAAGAATTTTTCACTTGCACACATCTGTGCATATATATATATATATATATATATATATATATATATATATATATATATATATATATATATATATTCATATATATATATATATCATACATAAATATCATATATAAATATATATGATATATATCATATCATATATATATATATATATATATATATATATATATATATATATGAAATCTAACAGACAAAATGCTAAGGAAAGTATAGGGGAGGTGATTACACCAAATTTTAAGGTAAATGTGAAGAACTTGCCATGGGCAGGAACCGAACCTGCGACCTTCGAAGAACGCGTTTGATGCTCTACCACTGAGCTACCTCGGCGGCTATCCTACCAGCCACTTTATTGGGTATATATGTGAATTTATGCCGATTGTCTGCCAGCGCCATCTGTAGCCATGGCGGCGAGTGTGGAAAACTCTTTTATGAGCCTATGTGGTGTCACATAGCACGTGAACTTATTACGAGCTGGCAGCTGACCAATAGTCCCTCGTATACAATCGAAGGCACCAAGTCTGCCAGTTCGAGACCCTCGTTAATGAATAAGGGAAAGAAGTGGATACTGGAGGGCTCGTTTCCCGGTGTTTTGACACAATAATAATGAAATCTAACAGACAATAATGCCAAGGAAAGTATATGGGAGGTAATTAGACCAAATTGTAAGGTAAATGGGAAAAAGAAAAGTGGCTGAAAAGATGACTTGCCGTGGGCAGAAACCGAACCTGCGACTTTCGAAGGTTGTTATTCGGAGGTCGGAGGTTCAGTTCCTGCCCACGGCAAGTTATCTTTTCAGACACTTTTCTTTCTTCCTAATTGGCTTACAATTTGGTCTAATAACCTCTCCTATACTTTCCTTGGCATTATGGTCTGTTCGATTTTATTATCATTGTGTCAAAACACGGGAAAACGAGCCCTTAAGTATCCTCTTCTTGCCCTTATATATATATATATATATATATATATATATATTGTCATAGGTAATGGGTATGAGCCATCAACTGTAGCGTGAAATCGCTTGAAAGTACAGAAAAAGAGAACATTGCTTTCTGATCTGGGGGCGAGCTAGACGTCTAATCGTGGCTATCTGTTTGTTCGTTCGTGGCACTGGTGGAGGTGCTGTCTAAATGCACCTCGGCTCCCAGATTTTCATCCGACACACCGAGCTACTTGGAGACAGCTACAGCTCCCACGGCAAGAAGCAGTTGCCGCCTGCGAGGACTATCTCCCGAACACGGTCCTCTCTCTCAAGACAAGACGGTGACCTCGACTACCTACCAGGTGAGCGAGCGAGTCCTGAGTCAAACCAAGGACGTCTATTCTTTTCTCCCGCATGTTTTTTCATGCACCGCAAACACAGCGCTCATTTCATGGAGACATTTTTGAGGATGTTGATGACTGGCTTGACCACTTCGATCGAGTTGCCAACATCAACGAATGGGATGAAGATCGCAAGCTGCGGAGAGTTTGCTTTAAAGACTCTGCCAAACGTGGTATGATAATCACGAGGGTTCCTTTGCGACGTGGCAAGAGTTCAGCCGACAGTTTCGCTATGTGTACTGCAGCGCCGAAAAAAAAGAGAGCGGAGCAAGCCATCTCCCCTCGGAACCAACGACCTAACGAGAGAGTTTCAATGTTTGTCGAGGACATGCTTCGACTCTTCAAGGGTGCTGACCCTGCAATGTCCGAGGAAAAGAAGGTGCGACATTTAATGCGTGGTGTAAAAGAGCAGCTCTTCACCGGACTCGCGCGCAATCCACCTAGGACAGTGGCTGAGTTTATAAATGAGGCAACCACAATGGAGCCTACTCTCCAGAATCGGTCGTCACAGTATGAACACCACGACATCACCCATGCTGCATGCTCTATCGGGGCTCACAGCGAGAGGCATGCCCTCGCAGAGTTCATAAGAAGCGTCGTGTGGGACGACCTGTGCCAACTCCAAGCAGCGGGACCCCAACCACCCGTAAATCCTCTCGCAGTTTTAGCCCGAAATGAGATCCGACAGGTGGTCACTTCACTCGCGCCAACAAGGCCTGAGGCTCCTGCGCTGACTTATGCGGCGGCCCTGCGATCTCCTGCACCACATGATTCTGATCCCGCTATGTGGACAATTGATCAGGCTAGCCATCGATTACAGGGCACCTCTTCGACTCCGCCACCCACCTCAAGGTTTCCGAGCGCACCCACTTATCCACGACGCGTCGTACGCCATGCATTTTGCGAGTGTGTGTTCGATGAACTAACGGAAATAACCGTGCGTTGCAGAAGCCGGAGCTTGTTCTGTTGCTGTTTGCGCAGCTGTGCAATTAGAGAGATTGCGTCTCAGTATTAGGGACGACGGGGAAACTGAGTCGCAGCAGGCGGTGCATTGCCCCCCACCCTTTATATTTTCAGAGCTGATCATGCCGCATCGACCGCGCCCCACGATGGGGACGCTAGGCTTATCCTAGCTCTGCCAGCAATTGTGTACATATGAAGAATAAACGTGTCGAGGCTGGATAATTGGAGAACGTCGGATATACACACTCGTGCACAAGTTCATCGCACACGGCGGATGCACGGCGGACGACACGATCTCTTAAGTGCACAGCAGCGCACACAGCAAAAGAACGCGCCCCGACTTATGCAACGCGCGTTTTGCGTTCTTTCCGTTAATTAAAACGTACCTCACGCATTCGCAAAATGCCCCGCGGATGACACCAAACTAACATAAAAAGCCACTACTACAAAACAATTTTTTCGCCAAGTTTGGCAGCAGTCTGGCAGCAGTGATTCCCAAAGTCTGGCAACTAAAGTATAAGATGCCTAACGCATAGAGTTTCTCAATATACAATAGAAGGAACTCTGCCGCTTGTGTCTGTGTGAGCTGCAACACACTTTGCTTCTGCGAGCATGGAATATGGGTATTTACAGAAGAAGGAAAGGTAAGGAAGGGCCCTGGCGTCACTCGTTGTGAAGCCGCGATGAAGCCGGAAGTCTGCTATATTGACTGGGAAAATTCTCCTCTCTTGTTTACATATGAATGCGAAGCAGAAGGCGCGACTCCCTCTCTGTCTCAAAAAGGACGTGGCCTGCACGCCGCGTGCGCCGGTGCTATCCGAAACCAACGAAACAGATTTCAACACGCTGTCTTGCCGAGATACGCTTTATGAAATCTCTGCATATGGCTGTTGTACTCTTGCACTGCCGGCGTTTATAATAAACACGGCAAGTTGCACGTTAAACTTTTTTATTTTATGTGTTCTTTGTGAAAATAAAGATGATATTTCTGACATTGCCGCGCGACGAACCAGGCACCGAAATTTGTACAGCTTCTTTCAGATCACTTTTTCCCCTTTTCCGCTTCTCTTTAGGCTTTATGAAATTTTCGGTCAGGCTGTGGGCTAGACACAATAAAAAAAAGGTCTTCCCTGCAATAAACTCGGAGGTCTGTAATTGTGCCTGTAAAGTCGTCGTCGGTTGAGCTTGTGTGCGTGGCAGCCCGTTGAGTTTGCGCTGGCCTCTTTGTTTTCGCCCCTTTTTTGCCCGACGCGCACTGGTTTCTACGGATATCCCAAAGGCCATGATCTCATTAGGACGAAAGCAGCGAATACCACCCGAAAGTGCATGGGAACACGTCTCCAGTGTGATTCACGCGCACTAGTAGCTACGGAGAACGGAGACCAGGATCGCGTTAGGGCGAAAGGTGGGAAAGTTATCCGAAGGAATGCATGAGAAAAGGTCTGCGGGAAGCTTCACGCGCTCGACACAGCCGCCAAGGACCGCCGGAAAAGCCGGTTTTTCGGGGGGATTTTTCAATCTAAGGATTTTCGATGGTAGCGTCGTTTACGTCGTTACGTCACAGCCGAGTTACAGTGTACTAGAACAATTTTAGTACCCTGTACCGTTGTATTTCCATCGGTTGCCATCAACATCGCCTTATCACGTGGTAAAATTATGGCCAATGGCAGTTTGACGCCGTTAAAGTATGGTGCGTTCAAAAAAATGCTTCAGCTGTTATAATAACAGATTCTTTATCTCACTATGCGGCACTTTCTGTTGGTGCTGCGCATTTGAGAAACGTACGATTAGTTTGGGAGCCTGGACATAAAGGTTTGTTTCTAATTGAAATAGCCGACTACTTAGCTAAGTCGTCAATCAGCGAACCGATTCTACCGCTCTGTCCATCATCCGCTTAAGTGACTGCTGCTCGATTCTGCAGACGTACGCTTATGGAGGTCTTTAAAGGTTCAGCACTAGCGAACTCTACAGAATATCGCCATTTATTCTATCCCTGGCGAAGACATTTTTTCCGCACTCGAAAACAAGAAGTAGCTATCACAAGGCTGCGTTGCCGGGTACCAAATCTAAATTTCTGTAAACACAGTTCGGCTCAGGCACCTTCGCCACTGTGCGCATTCTGTGATGAACTGGAAACAATAGATCATTTTTTGGACCTGCAGGTGATTTAACACATACGATAAATCCTTTTAGAAATGCCTTTACATGGTATTGCTATGAACTTATCTGTTCCTGCCATTTTGTCTTTCGGGGCTTCCATTTCTGGTTTCCTTATTGCGACAGTATGCACGGCCATCCGGAACTATATTGATGAAACTAATAGGTTGACTAAATAACCAGCTTAACTATCCTAACATGTCCACATAGTTATATAGGTATAAAATAAGATTATTGCTATATTCTAATAATAAATTCGTTTATGTCAATTTTCGTATGCATTACATTAAGCATTACACTTTCCTAGGCTATCAGTAATCTTTCTGTTATACCTCAATTATTCTAAATCTGAACAGTAATTTTTAGAACCACTCGATTCTTGGCCAATCCCCCATAGTAGGTTAGCGCCACTAACAATGAGTGAACAACAACAACAAAAAAAGGTTCACGGCGACGGCCTCTGTGGCTGCTTGTGTGCATGCTGCCTCTGTATGCGTGCTGCAAGGTGCTCATTTTCGTAGTTTCGCCTCCTGGGCTTTTTTTCCGCACTGCCATGGCTACCAAGAAGCTGTGGAACCAATACATCCAAGTTTGCGTCCGGTGCCGCTAAGCTTACGAATGTTTCTGTTGTTCGTAGCACGTCATAATCCGTTATTCCGTTATTGTGATGTAGGGAACCGTAAAACTAAGTTTTTTTAACGTTACGTTTGTTGTCAACAGTGACTCTTCAACGCTTAATATTGAAGTCGTTTGGGAAAAGTGCGAGGGCACGTGAAGTATTTTTTTCTGGTGTTTTGGTAATTATGCCCCGTGCGTTTTGTCTAGGCCTCCAACTGCATCAGAGAAACGGAACGGCTCCGCCAGAACTATCGAAGTCGTGCAGGAAAGGAAGGAGATCCTTGTAAATGACCGAGTAATGCGGAAACGAACCCCTCGCAAATCGTGCACGTTCGATTGGGTATTTGGGCCTGATGCAAAGCAGGTAAGCATGGCCGCTCTTCCAGACCCGTACTGCTAGTTCTCGGCACTAGTGCCCTTCACATAACATTTTTTTCTTTATTTGCATTATGCAGATTGACGTGTACCGGGCAGTCTTGGAGCCTACCATAGCCGAGGTCATGATGGGCTACAATTGCACCGTCTTTGCGTGAGTGTTCTTAATATGGTTTCTCAAAATAATAAAATCTAAACAACACTCCAATCTTATTATAAGAAAGTCATATTTTACAAAAAAATAAGTTTGTTATATCAGTTGTTTTAACAAGTTTGTATATAATAAGTTTGTTTTTCGAGTAAAACAACGTTGCGCGTCTGCTCTGGCGCTTTGTTTTTGTATGTGAATAGAGCTTTGCTGTTAACGTCGAAAGGAAGCCTTGTGTCCTGTTCTTTGCAAGTTGCGACACTGGTGGAGGTGCGGGGCTTCTATGACTGATGCTCGGGACTACTCCGTGGTCCGGCACTTCAAGTCCGACACCGGAACCTGTTCCTTCAGTGGATACCCCCGTCCACCGCTACAGTCGCCGACAGCGAGGCCTTAGTCCTGAGGTGATTCCCCTGGAACTTTCCCAGCAAAGCACTCCGCCTGGAGAAATGGCAACTGCAGGTGCTTCCCAGCTGTCTTTTGAGCAGCCTCAGATTCCGGAGACCTTCAATGGTGAGGCGTATGAAGACGTTGAGGACTGCTTAGCCCAGTATGAGCGATCGCTAAAGTAAACCGCTGGACCACCGAGCTAAAGATTTCAGGCGCCTACTTTGCTTTAGCGGACAGCGCTCGTACGTGGCATGAGAACCACGAGGCAACGCTGTCTTCATGGAATTAATTTCGGCAGCAAATTATGAGCACCTTCGCAAACAACGACAGCCGTGACTTTGCTCAGCAAATCATCGAGTGGCTCTAAATGAAACTGAAAGAAAAAAAGATATGATTATCAGTTCATGGTGGCCACCCTTTCTGAAACCTTTCATACAGGCATTGGCTGTCCTTGTGACTAGGTCACAATGCATCTCTTGTAAGTGCACTCAGACCCCCTTCAATTTCGCTAGTGGCAGTGCCGCTAAGGCAGCTTTCAATGTACCAAGTGGCGTTGCTGTTAGGTAAGTTATTAATGGTAGACAGGTACACTATTCTTTTTAACGCCAAATACTTGGCAGATGCTCGATTTTTTAAGTCAAGAGTAGACAGTGAAAGTGTAATTATTCACACGTTGCTTTCACAGTGGGCATCTACAATGAGGTGTTTTTGTTAATAATCACATCTTGAGAAACTAACAGCTTGTGGACCTTTACTTTATTATTTTTCGACAGTCCAAGAAGACTCTCAAGTTAAAACATAAAGGAACATAACCTCTTTTGCTGCAGTTAACTTTAGATGATGCAGTTGACGTGATTCAAAATTTTCGGAACTACATACTGGATTTCACCCCCAGGGTGAGGTCAAATGAAACCTTTTTGGTGACTTGAAAAAATGCTTTCCATCGTTATACTGGTTGTATCAGTTGCCTTTCTTGTGCCAGAGTACCGTTATTGAGAGGCTGACGAAACTGTGCGGACGAATGCCATTCCAGCAGAGCGAAGTGGTGATGAGGTGGCTCGTGAGTATGTTGCTGAGTTGGAGCGTTGGGAGCAGGAGCAGATGAAGAAGGGTGTCAGCACTGCACCAGTAAGTTGAGAGTGCTTCTTCTATTCACCAGCTGCAGTTTTTGCTGCGCAAATTTGGATTCAATTAGCTCGGCTATGACCATGTTCCTGTAAAGAAAACTTCCTCATTCTTCCACCTAAATATCATCTTAAGAAAGCATTTATATAAAAGTATTGCAGCCTGTTTTTTGTTTTGGAATAGGTAGGTTATGACCCACTTATAGCGGCTGGAAACCTCGTTTGCGCGAGTGCACGACCATCACATATTTAGTGACGTTTTAAGTGTCCATCTGAACTTAGCTTTCAAAAGAGCATCGAGCTAGATAGGAGCACTCCCGGGGGCAAGGTAAACACCGCTGGCCACGTGACTGCACAAAACTGTGACGTGGGCGCTGCACGCGAGAGCAGGCGCCACACTGACAGCCAGCGCGCACGAAGCCGCAAGGGCAGAAAAGAAAATCACAGGTAGTGCAAGCACTAGGTGCAACCAGCCAACACGAACTCATGACTTAGGTTTGTTTACATTGCCCCTGTGTTGATTTCAGCGTTTGGATGGACTCTGCATCTCGCTGGGTTGCACGGTGTGCACTTTGATATTATATTTTTAATATGGTCTAGGCTATATTTGCCCTTGGTATCTCGTAGATGTTGTGTATGTCTCCACACAAGTATATCTCGCTCATTATCTCGCATTTGAAATTTTGTGCCATTGCTCCTTTAAATAATGAATTTCATCGTATGACTTTTGGACTGTTTGATTCCAGGCTGTTTAACTTTTTGCGTGAAGAAAATTTGTTAGTGTATCCATGATGCTCGGTTATACTGCCCCTAAGGGCAAGGTTTTGAAAGAAAAATTTAAAAAAGTATAAAATTCTTCTTGCTTGCTGAGGTATGAACCAACAGCATCGAATAAACAGGAAAGGTGCCCCACATCTGTGCCTTCTGTAAAACGCAAATGAGAACAACTTCTATGAACTAATTACATTGGAATCTCTACTATCTGAGGTTCATTTATATATGGCAGTGCTTGAATGATTAGCCTTTTATTATCATTTTGGATTAAGTGATGAAATCTCACTGAAGGGCTAGTGTCAAAGCGATGTAGCCATTCTACAAAAGCAGTATTAAACTACCATACTACCCCTTGCTTTTTTTCTGTACAAAATGCCCATGTGTGCCAAAATAACATAAAAGTAACAGATACACTATTTCCTGAATGGTTATAATCCAGCGCGAGAAAGACTGATTCACGTGTTTCATTTCTGATGGGTAAACTTCAAATCACAGTGATTTTAGCAGATTTTTGTTATTCGGAACAGTGCTCTATTCGAAGTTATTCGTGTCCCCATTTTTGAACTGTATTACTTTTTTATAACTATTTCACTGTTAGTGAAACATTGGTTATAACGAATTTGAATTTTCTGCTGCCCTAGGGGAATTATTACTTTTTTATGTGAACGTTTACTGTAGCTTGACTCTGTGTCTTCATGTCTAATTGCATCCAACAGTGTGCTACAATGCCAACAAGCTCTCGTATGCAGGTTGCAGCCGTCCCAACACCAGAGGAACAGTGTGTGGTGCCAACATGCTTCACAGAGCAGCCCACTGCTGTGTCGGTCCAGGACCGGCAAAACCTCAGCTCACAGACTGTGCTCGAGCGGATAACAGATCGGTAAAACACGCCCTCGCAAGTCTAATTTCTTGCGGCCATGTTTGCGTCCATAAATCTAAGTGGGCAAGGCGAACCGCAAGCATTCTGATGTCACCTTATAATGCATTTTTTTATTTTTACTGTACGCATAGCTTCAGTACCTTCCGAGCAAAAATTAAACCTTTACTGCCCAGTGTCACGAATTCGCGTCGTACCGAAAAACTTTCACCTACCGAGTCACGAAATGTGTGCTGCCTTTCAAGCACTCGTGGAAAATATAGCTTTCAGCATAAAAATTTTGGTGCCATCTCGACTAAGGTATTTTATGCTAGAACCCATCGTTTTGTGATGGATGGTGATGGGTGATGGTGGAAAGTGTGGAACGCATGCAACCGCTCTCACGCCTTCGTTTTTTCTCGCCTGGGTGATGCAGCTTCTATCTATTTGCAGGTGAACTCGTAGAGTAAACTGCAGTCATTTTTAAGAGTCATTGGCTACTTTATTGAAAGCATGTGGTCCCCAATCCAGGCTTGCCATAGTTTGTGAAACTCTGGCCGTCCATCGACGGCAGAAGACGCAGGCGCTCACCGACCTGGAGGTGTCGGCGGAGACCACTACACAGCTGCAGCAGGAGCAGCCTAAGTTGGAAACAAACTCCCGCTTCTTCCAAGAGATGCAGTCATCTCATTGAATGCCTTGATTCCAAGGTTTCTGAATGCCTATTGCCTTCATTCATGCTGTGAGGCCCAGCTACATGCAGGTAGCATGGATAGTTCCTGTTACGTAGGCTTGTGTGAATGGCAAATTTTAGGTTCGATGCAAATAGCAATTTGGTTGAATAGCTTTCAATTGGAGTTCATTAGTATATAGCACTTCTTTTTGTCAGGACCCAGCCAACCTGCAATATATATATATATATAGTACGATTTTCTTCACATTTACTGTACAAATCGGTTCAATAACTTCCCTTATACTTTTCTTGGTATTATTGTCTGTTATATATATATATATATATATATATATATATATTATTAGATCTGACAGACGATAATGCCAAGGAATGTTATTAAACCGAATTGTATAGTAAATGTGAAGAAAGAAAAGTTGGTGAAAAGATAACTTGCCCTGGGCAAGAACCGAACCTGCGACCTTCGAATAACGCGTTCGATGTTCTAGCAGTGAGCTACAACAGCAGCTAACCCCTCGGCCACTTTATTGGGTATATACGTGAATTTAAACGTGGGAGTGTCAGGCAGCGCCTCCAGTAGCCATGGTGGGGAGTGTGGCACACTCTTTATGAGCCTGTTTGGCATCATGTAGCACATGAACTTATAACGAGCTAGCAGCTGACCAATAGTCCCTCGTATACAACCTAAGGCAGCAAGTCTGCCAGTACGAGAACCTCGGTAATTATTAAGGGAAAGAAGTGCATACTAAAGGGCTCATTTTACTCTTTTAACATTATAATAATGAGATCTAATAGACAATAATGCTAAGGATAATATAAGGGAAGGTATTAGACACAATTTTATAGTAAATGCGAAGAAGGACAACTGGGTGAAAAGATAACTTGCAGTGGTCAGGAACTGATTACACAATTCGTTCTAATAACTAATGAAATCCCTTAAATTTCTCTTGGTATTATTGCCTGTTATATCCCATTATATGGTGTCAAAACATGAAAACACGAAACACTAGCCCTTAAGTGTACAATTATTTCAAATGTTAAAACAAACATTTGATTGTTTCATTTTTTCATTCTCTATACTGCACAGTTCTCAAAAATATATATATATATATATATATATATATATATATATATATATATATATATATATATATATATATATATATTTGTATATAGATATATATATATATATATATCGAGAATTGTGCAGTATAGAAACTGAAAAAATGAAACAATCAAATGTTGAAACAATCAAAAATGAAACAATCAAAATGAAACAATCAAACTCCATTACATAAACAAATGTATGCATAGCTCGCCATTACGCTGCATTTCTTGTGCCTCAGTTCAACACGTGGTCAAGTAACACTTCTAATACTAATGTGATGGATAGATCTTTGTTTCGGTGGCCAACCACAGAAACTTTGTTTCGTGCACACTAGAGAAATCCGTCAGAACCACTGGCAAGGACAAATCCCACATATTGATCGATCGGTATGTGGGGTATAACGTGCCAGAACCACCATACAATTATGAGAGACGCCGTAGCGAAGGGTTCCGCAAATTTCGACCACCTGGGGTTCTTTAACGTGCCCCCAAATCTGAGCACATGGGCCTACATTGCCGTCTCCACCGGAAGTGCAGCCGGCATTCGATCCCGCGACCTGCGGTTCAGTAGCCGAGTACCTTAGCCACTAGACCACCGTGGCGGGGCGGCAAGCACAAGTGGATGGAGGAGTCAAAATTATGTAGCATCATAACCATACCGAACAGCCTTTGCTGTTTCTGCACATTGGGTAAGCAGAAACCAAACAACAAAAAAGAGAGGGAGAATACAAGCTACCAAACAAGTCAAATATTGTTTTATTTCACACTAATGCAGGCAAACATGTCTCGGAATGAGAACAGCGATTGATAACAATACTTGTATAACAATAAATACAGCAGTGTCACTAGCAATATTCCACAGAGCAAAGTTTAAGGGCTCCGTCAGTTGTCGGCTTCGTAAAGAAATTCAGGTAGTGGACGGTTCCACTATGAAACTGCAATCAATGGCAACCTATTAAAATACCACTAAGAAAATTATAATGAAGGACGAAAAGAGACAACACACATTACACATATAGCACTTTCACATTGCTGCAAAAGTGCTGCAATGTGAAGGTGTGTCTTTTTATTTCCAACATATATCTCATCATTTCGTCTTGTCTGTAAGTGAAGCCAGTAGCTTTCCAACTTCTTCGAGAGCATCTCTGGGGAAAAAAAGAAAGAGGTTTACTCATGTGGCCCTGGCCATCCTAGGTGCCACCACAGTATTTAAGGAATGCTTGTTTGTAAAATCTCACATGCAAAAGAGCTGGTGTTCTACAGTCACTTCAAACAATTGTTTGTTCAAAACACATTTGGCACATATATACCTGGCATGCATATCTGGTCCCAGGTAGGAAGAACCAGACACTTCCTCCAGGTGTTGGAGGTAGAGTCGTAGAAAGCGTGTTAACAACTCCAGCTATGGAAGCTGGCTTCCGCGCAGCCATGACGTCGGCAGCGTTGACACCACCTGCATAAGGATGTGACACAATTGAATCAATGGACACACTTCAACTGCTGCCAAACTCTTCTTTTTTTGCAAGCCAACTTTTAATGAAGCCATTCGTTTCATTTCTTTCTCTCGCCCAGCCAGAGGTCAAACCAAAACATCACTGAGTAATGCCTGCACTGGCAGACTTGGCCCAGTGCAGTTGCTTCCCAGGACGTTTTATTCAAAGTAAACCTCCTCAAGTGCAAAAAATATCAAACCATTTTCATTAAATACCATGAGGATACGTTCCATGGAAAGAATAACAAACAAAATAAACTACAATTGAGCCTTAGAATGGCCATCGAAAGGCAAGTCAATCACACGAGTGCATTTTTCAACTGTTTCAACATTTTCAACATTTTTCAACCCTTTGAGAGAGGCTGGCCTGGAAGGCCACAATGAGATAACGGTTCAGGAGGCTGCATAGGGAGAGCTCCTTGAGTGGTTCTTCAGCCAGCAGACCTTGCCAGGTGAGCACATTCTTCATAAGCTGCAACACATCATGAACATTCATCTTTTATGCTGTTGTGATGACCCCGCAGTTATAGTTCATGGCTACTCACTCGAAAGGCATAGGTTCGATCTCAGCAATGGCAGTTGACGAAATCTCGAAAAAGCTCGGTTGATAACAGACATTAAACTTCATAAACCAAACTAATCATAGAGTTTGACCACAGTTAGCCAGCTAACTATGAGAGTAAGTACAGTTTGAGATCGGCAATCTCATTTTTTATAGTTTGTTTTTTGAGCCGTGAGCACAATATGTGAGCGGTGGTCAGCTAGCTAACTAGCCACCTTGGCAGGTGCACAAACGGATGTCATTAGTGTGCATTTATGCAAGCTTTGTTTTGATAAGTAGAAAAGTTGTTCGTCTTCTCGCAGTCAATACAAACCTTAAGGCAGGACAGGAACTGGTGGTGAAAAAAGGCTGCACGCGTGCCCGACTTGTTCTCCAACACCCTGTAAAGACAGCAGAATGTGTGAGGCCACAACAAAAAAGACCAGCAGTGTAACTAACTCTGTAGGGTGTAATGGAATGTAGACATCTTCATCTAGAGCTCCGCCAATGCGTGCAGCCACCTTGGCCATGAAGTTCTGCAAGTTGTACGGCAAGAAAAAAAACAAGTTCTTCAGAATCATTAGAAAGAGAGATTAAGTTATAAATTCATTATTTTCTACTTTTCGAAGTATTTAAAGTGACCTGCGCTATTATCTACACAAAATGATTCTATGCTGAAGTATTAGACAGGACAGAGTACATACGCAGCACAAATTCTGAACTATGACACCTCGAGCAAACACCAGCCCTCTGCAGGCAGAAAGGCTCCGCTTTTACTAAATATTTGTTACATCTGTGCAAAATATCTTCAGAGGAGTCTTCATGCATTCATTACCGATATATACTGCGCACAGGCACATGGGGGGGAGGGTCTCCAAGGCCTAATTGGCAGAAAAGAAAACAAAAAAGTTGTCCAAGAATATGGCAGCCTTGACATTTTTTAAAGGGGGGTGAGGGAAGTGTGGGTGTTTACCTCAAGCCTACATGCCTGCTGCACAGTAGTGAACACGGAGTACGAGCTCACGGAGACAAACGCATTACGTCTGTTCTACCATGCAGAAAACACAGATCATGAATCATTGCCAACTGGCCCAACCGTCCACTTTGATTTGCTTCATGCATTCACCCAAGAAAACTTGAAGGGTAAAGGCATCATCATTATGATAAATAAAACCTGAATGGTCACGCTAGTTTTGGTACTGCACGTCTTGCTTCTGCAGCATCATTCTACAGAGTCTTTCACAGCTGACCACGCAATTATTTTGTAATTCAGATGACATGGTGCATGGTGTGACCGTAGGACTCTGCCATGCACTAGTGCATCTGTAAGCAGGACTCCTTGCCAGACACGATGACGGTACGTGATCTTTTTTCAACGTTGTTTCAAGCACTGGCGTGACTATGTTCTAAAATACTTGACTGCCACACGGAATACCTCGATTCCAGGTTGTCCCTGTTTAAGATCACGCGAGTTTTTGTATTGCGCACTGCATTTTTCAAGGCCAGCTTGTGATGAGGCAATAGCTTGCACCTTGATAAGAAAACACAGTAAAATGATGTAACAGGCACACAGGAAGACACGCACTCAGAAACAGCAAATAAAAGTGAGGCAAACCTGTAAGTACCGACTCCGGGCATTGACAGTTGGGTAATCCTCAAGCAGCTTCTTGGCTGTCTACACCAGGTACAGTGTCTGGGTGCTGGACATGGGGTCCCAGACTTTTCCACTAGTTCTGCGCACAACTTACTAATTTACAACTTTCATCAATCACTTCCAAACTTAGTAAGTACAACAATTAGGTGTGTTTAGTAACGTAAAATTCAACACAGTCTCTCAGGTATACTCTGGCCAACATGTTTTAAAACAAATTTGGTAGCCTTGTTCTATGTTTCACAGAATGTGCATCAAGATGAAAGCTGTTTTGTGTTTCACTAAAGTGCATCATGAGAGAACACAGCGACAGCCACGAGACACGTACTATATGTTGTCACTGTGCTATCAATCTGTTTTTTTTTCTACTTGTCTATCCTTTTGTAGTACTTATATATATTCATCCAGCTGTCTTGTATCAGTCCTAGAAAAGTTTTTTTCTTTACTTTCTTTATAGACCTTAATCAAAAGAGTGAGCTTCCCACAAAGCTCTATAAAAGTTTCAGAGCTCAGCGATCGAGACCGCTTATCGAGATACGTTAAATTTGTTCAATGCAGCAATGACCTGAAGACAACCACAAGAGTTGAAGGACAGGACTTCTGGAGCAAGCTCAACACAAGCTTGATATAAAATGGAAACTTAGCTGTTACAAATTTACTCATCTGCTCCTTGTTTTTCATCTCGAGCACACAGCCAATTCGGTTGTGTACCTTTTACTCCAAGTGTGGTCACTTGTCACAGAACAGATGCTTCACAAAGAGAAAGCTGACAGACCAGACATCTTCGGAAGGAGGACACGCTCTACAATGTGGGGCAGGAGGCACAGATCAGGGTCTTCAGGTGTGTCTTCACCATACAACAGGAGTGCATCATCCCGCCCACAGCTTTCAGGACTCTCGGGATTCTGCACAAGGTATTGCCACACAATCACAAGAATGTTGGCAAGTGAAGCAGATCTTCCAAGGACAGAGTTCTTGCTGAAATGGGCAGTTGCAAAAAAACGTACATTATGGCAGTGACTACGGCAATACAGAAAGCACAGATTATAATCGTTCAAGCTATACTGATTCTGGTCATCCCAAGTGGTTTTAAATTAAAACCAATCATTGTCCATTGCCACAATTCTGAATTGTGCTCGCTACCTCTCATACACCCTCTAAAAATAAGGTCATTGTGCTGAAACCTACAGCATCTGCAAGACAATATCAATTTGCTCCCAAAAATATATCTTGTGGAGAAGCTGTAGCTTAGAACTTTGAGAATTGACAAAAAGCAGACATAACATTTACAGCACGGTAAAAAATTTGAAGTCTAATTTGAGATAATGTAGGCCTCCCACTATTTCAACAAATGAAAATGAATAAATAAATAAATAAATGAATAAATAAATAAATGAGAAGTGGAGACAGTTGAGGAATGGAAGTTTACGCAAAGTGCAGCTCACAAGAGAACACAATGCAGACTCTGTGAAATGCTGGTTAAATGCTACTTTTCTCAATATACACAAAATTAAAACTCAAACTTTGACATTACCAAATCCAAGATGATATCTAGCGTTCTGGACCTTTATTGGGGGGGGAGATGAGCTGCCAGAACATCACAATACCATTGAACAATAGATGCCATGTCAGGTATTTGGCATGCAGTGCCATTTATAGTAACATTGCTTTTCTTCTGCCAAATAAACCTGATGTAAAAATAAAAATGGCACACTGAGCTAACATACTATTCTAATTGGCGGCATGAAAATACCCGTGATTAGAATGACACTGCGCTTACTGCTCTAGAAAAAAAGGGGGGGAATAAAAAATAAAAAGAGCCAATTCAATGTTGGCGGGTCCGGGCCAGTCCAAAACTCCACAGCTGGCAACCATAATGACAATACATCTCCCATATCACTGAGCTTTGAGTGCACACACTGACACTTCATATATTTAAGCATTACTTTGATGTGGCACACAGCAAACTTTGCTCTATGAAATCCTCTTGTTGCTTCTGAGTTTTAAGTAGGGAAACATTGCTTTAATAAAATGCTGCAAAGCAATATGTAGAAGAGAACCCTTTGGAGACGAAGGTACTACAATCAACAAACTGTGCTATAGTTTACAGAATGAATCGACCGCAAAGTCGCATGGAACAGACAGGAAGCAAGTTGCAGAAGAACATGGCAAGCTGCATCTTTGCTATCTTTAAACAAATACATTAATCAGTAAGTTTTATTTAGAAGACTATTCCATGTTGAACACACTATAGACAGAGATCAAATATTCCAGATTTCACAATAACAAATTTTTATTGATCTTGTTATAGCAAGAAGTGCTTCCAGAAATCACTTTCAGCAGCAATTTTTTACTTAGTTTTATATAATTAGTTCTGTTAGAGCGTATTTCAATGGTCACCCTAAAGATACTTAGATGATAGCATTACGATTGTCAATAAATCCTGACTGAAGTGAATGCCACTGAGAGCAAGCACTGTTTAGATGTTCAGATATTAGCAAGCACAGACGGACGGACGGACAAGCAGACAAGTGGACGGACACATTATGATATTGTCACGGCCTAAGTAAATGCCTGAGGATGACGACGGCGAAGTGCTGAACGTGACCGTGCTCGGACTGCAGCAGCGTTGTACGTATTAGCTCGCCAGTATATTCGCCAGTACGCTGTTGCTCGCCAGTGTATACTTTATTCTCCGTAACATTATTGGTGGAAGGTGCGGGGTATCACTCGCTATACAGCCCAACGAGCTGGATCTTCGCAGCGGACGGTGCATTGCAGCTACCGCGATGACTGACCAGGCTACTCAATGTCAACAAGATCCATCAGCCCCGCAGCCGATCGTTGTGGTGCAACCTCGTGACCCAGGCCCATTCAACGGCACAAGTGGCATAGACGTCGATGACTGGCTGATTCTATATGAACACGTCAGCAGCAGCAACCATTGGGATCCGACGCTTATGTTGGCGAACATCATCTTCTACTTGCATGGCACGGCAAAACTCTGGTACGAGACACATCAAGAAGAGTGACTAGCTGGGACGTCTATAAGCAAAAATTGTGCTATCTATTTGGGAAACCATTCGGACGTCAAGTGGCCGCAAAGAAAGAGCTTGCGACTCGTGTCCAGACATCCACAGAGCCGTAGATCGCGTACATCCAGGACGTGTTGGCTTTGTGCCGAGAGGTCGAAAAGGACATGCTCGACGATGACAAAGTCGGACACATCCTGAAAGGAATTGCCGATGACGCCTTCAATTTTCTCCTGTGCAAGGACTGCTCGACAGTGGAGTCGGTGATCGAAGCATGTCGTCGCTTCGAACAGGCAAAAAGTAGGCGCATAGTTCACCGATTTGACCGCCTTCCCAACACGGCGGCTACGTCCTCTTGCGAAGGTCTGCTCACACTACATCAACCACCAGCGCAAGAAAACGTCACCAGAATAGTCCGTCGGGAACTCGAGGCTAAGGCTCCCGCTATGTCTAGCGTCAGCGCGCCAGGACACAACCTCGATGTTGTTTCAATGATACAGACCGTGGTTCACCAAGAGATCGCAAATATGGGCATTTTGCCACCTTATCAAAATGCTCCTGCTACTTCCAGCTCGGCTCCAGTCGTTGCGGCTACCACTCCGAACCTCACGTTCGCGCCACGACGAAACCCAGCTGAATGGCGCACTCATGATGATCAGCCCTTATGTTTCACGTGCCATCGGATAAGACACATCGCTCGCCATTGCCGCAGCCGTTGGACCTCATCACCTCGACCGAGCTTCTATTATTGGCGGCCTCGCTCTGAATGTGCACCTTATGCCCCGTCCTACCGTGCTGAGACAGGTGCAGAGCATAATCCAGAACGTCGGACCAGCCGCTCGCCAATGCCCGTGCGTCGTCAGTCCCACTCGCCCCAACCCCGCCGTTCTCGGTCTCCCTATGACCGTCGCTCGGAAAACTAGCTGGTGCAGCACCCGCAGGTGACGCTGCATACACGACTCGGACTGCAAATCCTCTGATTACTCCCGACCAGCGGTGCAACCTTCTTACAATTTTGGTTGATGGTTTACCTATAACTGCTCTTATTGCTACCAATGCACAAATATCTGTGATGAGCTAAGGTCTCCGCCGCCGACTCCAAAACGTTCTGACGCCTGCGATTGCACCTACCGTTCGTACAGCGGATGGGAGTGTTCCTGCTGTGCTTGGAATGTGCACTGCGCGATTAACGATTTCTGAGCATCAAACTTCAGTTCTGTTCACTGTACTGAAAAATTGCCCTCATGACCTCATCCTTGGACTCGACTTTCTGACTTCACACGCTGCGCTCATTGACTGTTCCAAAGGTCTTTTCGGCTCGAGCTACCATCTTTCTCAGAGACCATCTCTACCAGCCCACCTCGTCTACGCTCTGTCGATTTCTTCAGACTTTCGCCTGCAAGCCGCAGTCCAAGTTCAACTCTCGCCATATCCTCCAGTACCCGATGGTGATTATGTTGCTACCCCCAATTTCTGACGTGGCCATGACGTGCAATGTTGCACTCCCCAACACGGTGGTTACTGAGAAGGACAACCGAACTTCATTTCCCGTCCTCAATTTCGGCTTCTCAGCGCAAGTTGTTCCTCGCGGCATGTCACTTGCGCATCTGACACCACTTGTCGACCACACAGTTTCCGCCCTAACCACTGATTTGCCACCCGATTTTTCATCAACGTTGCTCTCGTCACGTTCCTGTTCCGACCTTTTCAAGCCAATGCTATCTGACAAGCTCACCTCTGAACAATTCTCTGCTTTCTGCCGTGTGCTTGCTTCTTATCAGGACATCTTTGACTTCGGCGACCGTAATTTTGGCCAGACATCCCTGGTAACCCATGGCATCGACACCGGTGACGCTCGATCCATTCGCCGACGACCCTACCGTGTGTCAGCCCCGGAGCGTGCAATTATACAACGAGAAGTCGATAAAATACTTAATAAGGGCATAATCGAACCCTCATCTAGTCCCTGGTCCTAACCCGTTGTCATTGTTAAAAAGAAGGACAATAGCTGGAGATTATGTGTTGATTACCGCCATCTCAACCATATTACCAAGAAAGATGTCCATCCCCTACCGCGCGTAGATGATGCACTCGATTGCTTGCACGGTGCCAAATATTTCTCTTCAATAGACCTTCGCTCAGGCTACTGGCAGATCGCTGTGAACGAGAAAGACAGAGAGAAGACGGCCTTCATGACACTTGGTAGACTTTATCAGTTCAAGATGATGCCTTTTGGATTATGCAATGCCCCCGCGACATTTGAGCGCGTGATGGACTCTCTCTTCGAGGCATGAAGTGGGACCATCTGCCTCTCCTATCTTGACGACGTTATTGTTTTTGCGACTACTTTCGACGACCATCTTACCAGTCTGTCCAGAGTGCTTGATACTTTTCGACGTGCCAACTTGCAACTTAACTCGTCCAAATGCCGCTTTGGGCAACGCCAAATCTGCGTACTCGGCCATCTTGTGAACGCTGCGGGCGTTCAACCAAACCCTGCGAAAGTCCGAGCAGTTCGCGACTTCCCCACACCCCGCTCAGCCAAGGACGTCCGAAGTTTTCTGGGACTGTGCTGCTATTTCCGTCGTTTTGTCGAGAAGTTTGCTGAAAAAGCATGTCGTCTAACCTGCTTCCTCAAAACGGATGTCGCATTCACCTAGGGCCAACAGCAAGCAAACGCCTTCTCGTCGCTCGTTGACATTCTCGCCAATCCACCAGTCCTAGCACACTTTGACCCATCTGCCACCACGGAGCTTCGTACTGACGCCAGTGGCCACGGCATGGGCGCAGTGCTGGCGCAGCGGCAACAAGGAATGCACCGCGTCGTCGCGTATGCAAGCCGACTGTTGTCGCGCTCGGAACAAAACTATTCCATCACAGAACGTGAGTGCTTAGCTCTCGTCTGGGCCATTGCGAAATTCCGACCGTACCTGTATGGCCGACCATTCTCAGTTATTACGGACCACCATGCGCTTTGCTGGCTCTCCTCACTCAAGGACCCTACGGGACGCCTTTGTCGCTGGGCGCTGCGCTTACAAGAGTACACTTTTCCGTATCCTATAAATCCGGACAACTTCACAAGGATGCCGACTGCTTTTCCCGTTACCCAGTCGATCCCCCTGACACGAGGGAAGATGAACAAAAGGCCCTCGTTCTTTCAATTACCGACTTCACCGACATAGCTGCTGAACAACGCCGCGACCCCTCTTTGCGTGCTATTATCAATGGTCTGCACTCTCCCCCACCCTGACCAATCCTTACAACTGTTCGTTCTTCACAACGACATCTTGCACCGCTACAACGCCCGCCCTGATGGGGCTGAGCTTTTACTCGTTGTTCCTGTGCCTCTTCGCTCAGACGTTTTGGCCCAGCTGCATGATTTCCCCGCCGCTGGACACCTAGGGGTGTCACGCACGTATGATCGCATTCGCCGCCGATTCTTTTGGCCTGGCCTCAACCGTTCTGTGCGACAGTACGTTGCGGCATGCGACCTCTGCCAGCGCCGCAAGACACCTGCTCTGAGACCTGCTGGTACCCTCCAGCCCATTGAAGTACCAGATGGCCTCGATCTTCTAGGACCTTTTTCCTGTGTCGGCCACCGGTAATAAGTCGATTGCTATTGCTACCGACTACGCAACGCGGTATGTCGTTACACGCGCCATCCCCACCAGCTGCGCTACTGATGTAGCCTATTTCCTTCTCATGACATCATTCTGCGTCATGGGTGCTCCTCGTCAGTTGATCACCGACCACGGCAGCTGTTTTCTATCTAAAGTGTCGACGAGCTCCTGCGATCCTGCTCTACCCACCACAAGTTCACTACAGCGTACCATCCGCAAACCAACGGCCTCACGGAACGCCTCAACCGTACCCTGACGAATATGTTAGCGATGTACGTCTCCAAGGATCACAAAGATCGGGACATCCACTTATCTTTCGTTACCTTCACATACAACAGTTCACGTAATGATACAGCTGGATTTTCACCTTTTTACCTACTGTTTGGTTATTACCCGCCTTGCCCATGGACACCGTGCTCCAACCTGACGCCTCCTCATCGACTGCTTATGCTCGTGATGCCCTGGACCGAGCTGACATCGCCCGCCAAGTCGCCCGAGATCGTTCACGTGCCTCGCAACTTAACTAAAAGAGTGCCTACGATTGCCGGCACCGCGACGTACAGTACTCTCCGGGGTCACTCGTCTTGCTGTGGTTACCATCACGTTCGTGTTGGTCTCTGCGAACAACTGATGTCCCGTTACGTTGGCCCCTACTGCGTCATACGCAAGGTCACCAGTGTGACCTATGAGATAGCTCCACTCCATACCACGTCAGTACCAGCTTCAGTCCCGACCGATATAGTGCCACGGCTTAAACCATACTACTCACGCCTCGAGAATTGATCGCACCGGGACGGTGCTTCTGCCGCCGGCGGGTAATGTCACGGGCTAAGTAGATGCCTGAGGATGACGACGACGAAGTGCTGAACGTGACCGTGCTCGGACTGCAGCAGCGTTGTACGCACTAGCTCGCCAGTATATTCGCCAGTACGCATCTGCAGTGTATACTTTATTCCCCGTAACAATATGTGGTCTTGACGTCCCGAATCCACCATATGATTATGATAGACGCCGTAGTGGAGGGCTCCGGAAATTTCGACCACCTGAGGTTCTTTAACGTGCACCCAAATCTGAGCACACGGGCCTACAACATTTCCACTTCCATCGGAAATGCAGCCGCCACAGCCAGGATTCGATCCCGCGACCTGCGGGTCAGTAGCCGAGTACCTTAGCCACTAGACCACCACGGCGGGGCAGACGGACGGACGGACGGTCGGACAGACAGACAGACAGACAGACAGACAGACAGACAGACAGAGAGATAGATATAGATAGATAGAAAGATAGATAGATAGATAGATAGATAGATGATAGATAGATAGATAGATAGATAGATAGATAGATAGATAGATAGATAGATAATGTGGGGTTCAACATCCCCTTCAGACCTCTCCAGAGAGGTTTTTGCTGCGGTGGCTACACAAGAAAGCACTTGCCTCACGGCCCTTGGACGCCAGGGTATGAACGAGTGAGGCACTTGTGCTAATGCCGTACATATCCACCATCGTTTTTTATTATCACCAACTTTTGTTATCTATTCACACCACACACCTTTCACGACATGGTTATTATGATTTATTACTCGTATGTTTTTGCCCACCTTACAGCGAGGAATTTTATGGCCCTTATACAGCCGCTTATCACAATCATTGTCCATATTTTAGTAAGATGAACTGGCGCTCTTTGGCCGTGAAATGACCCTTGCGCCACAAAACATCAAACATCATCATCATAACACACTGATGGTGCGCTCACAGCTGTTTCACCAGCTCTACAAATGCCAAATTCGGTATTACGTGATGACAGTGGATGACGAAGGTATGTGACTGGTGCAAACATGATAATCATGAGATGCGTTTCATTTGAGAACATGACTACATGCCACCGTCAAGGCGCCAATAGATTTCGACGTGACGCGTTGCGCGTGCTCACCGGCGTTCATTTTGTCGCGCCACGCCGGCGTTGCCACGCCAGGTGCCGGTCCTGCCATATACTAGCAGGCACGCGCTGCGTTGCTTTGACGCATGCGCGTTTGAGAGCGTCTGGCTTCCCTCCGTCGCAAAAAAACAGCGAGATGCAGTGTTGTCTTGGTCGGCGCGAAACGTAGCATGCCGTCTTTCACGCCGGTTGCCGTCGGGCTGCGCCGACGGACGCTGGTCGCGCCTGGCGTCAAACTATAGAGTGCTCGCGTTTTGCTAACGTAGCGTGCGCGCGCGTCAACACTACATTGGAGCATGTTGGGCCCTTCATGATGCGTTCGCGGCCGTTTTGCTTGCTCCACATATACCAAGTTTGCTGTTACGTGACGTCAGTGGAAGACGAAAGACATGACTGGTGTAAACATGATAATCCTGACACGCGTGTCATGTAAGAACATGACAACATACCACGCTCATAGCGTGCTCGCGGCCGTTTCACTGGTGTGTAGCACCACATGTAATAAATTTGGTATCACGTGACGTGCATAGACGACGAAGGTAAACTACACATCTAAGTATGATAACCATGACATGGAAGTCATGTACGTCATCATTTACCTCCCTCGTACAGTTGTGCTGGTTTTAAAGTGAGATATCAACATTTCTCATTCGTGCTTCGCATATCTTCGATTCCCACTGTACGTGGGGTCTTGCAATTATTTTTTTATTTATATATTTATTTATGTATTATTTATTATTTATTACTGCGTTCTGTGCTCAGTGTAGAAGCCAGTACTTCAGAAACATGTCCCTTTTTTCATAGATTTAAAACTATTGCTTTCCTGCGATGTTGTTAGCACAACTAATGGCAGATAGTGATTTCCGCAAACAGCGTGTTCACGCAGTTTTCTTGCGCTTTGGCGCGGAAAATCCTCTTTTGCTACAAACACGAAGAGTAGAGATAAGCTCCAGCACGTGTGGCCATGGGCATCATCTCCACTTGGCGCATGGCAGGTGGCGCTATCAGTTGCACGAACATACACCGACCGCTATAGGAAGCGCACTTATGGATTATGAAAGCGTCTACTAAATGGAGCTATCATAAAGCGGGGTTTCGCAAAGGGTAGAAAAAATTAAGGCATGTACAACGCACTAGTGCGTTGGAATCCATTGCATTGGAAGCTTCCTTGAAGGAGTGAGCTCATTGCTTACAAGTGCTCTTATTCTGACACGTGTTCATAGCACATATCGCGATGATATTCCTACGTAAAATTAGACGGGACGTGACATTTTGGCAGTGTATTACACGATAAAATTGGAGCGCAGCACACAGTGAACGAGCAAACCTGTCCTCTTCGTCGTCTTCTGATCACAAAATGGTTTACCCTTCATGCGATAGCTACGTAGCAATATGACGGCCCTCGGTAAACCAGCAAGAAGGCGGAACGCGAGCGGCACGAGTGATCCACGCTACTGCTGGTTCAACATTTTTTCTCAAGTGCGCATTTATTACCCGTGCCGAATCTGTAGGTTCGGAGTTGACGGTATATTGCAACGCCTCCAGGAATAAGCTAGCTCTACAGGAAGGCAGTCGATTAATAATAATAAAATAATAATAATAATAAAATAATAATAACATCTCAGGTTTTACCTCAAAAACCATGATATGACTATGAGAGACGCCAAAGTGCAAGGCTCCGGAAATTTCTGCCTCTTGTAAAGTGCATTGAATTCGCACAGTATACGCGGGCCTCTACCATTTCGGCTCCGCCGAAATGTGACCACCCGCGACCGGAATGGAACTCGTCATCTTCGGGCCGAGCACCCAGCTATTGGTTCTCGGTCATGGACGAAGACGATCAATCAAAAGCGTTTTGGCTAAGGAAAGGCTTCACATTTTTAAACAAGAGAATTGTAGCCGTATATTTTTGTCGCACTGAGGACAATCTAATATACTTTATCATAGTAGTGCTTAATTGTGAAGGGAAGTCAAAACTAACACATACGCACAGGCACCACCGATAGGGCTTTATAAAAGCCAGTGTGTTACGTAAGTATACCATACTGTGGGAGCTATTCGTAAGGTCTACAAATTGTGGCAGCAATGAGTTGGAGGGTTCCTAAAGAAGGACTCGTTGTTTAAAACAAAGCGAGAAAGCAACAGCATCATTTTCTGTCTTCAGCGTCTTGCTCACGGCGCTGGGTGTGTTCTGTTGTATACCAAGACACAGGTGGAGTTCTGTGCCCAATGATTAGCACTCAAATTTACAACGAGACGTCATGAACGGTGGCAGTGATCATGTTTGTCTTAAAGTGACCGACTGTTTTTGCTAAGGGAACCTTTGCCATCGCATAGACCCGTACTGCGGCGAAGGCAAAATTGCCTAAATAACTTTATCTTCCTGCGCTATTGCCAGCTGACGTAGAAAAACGCAAGCCTGAATCACGTTGCCGTGATCGTATCAACATCTTTTGTCACCAAGATGATAGGTGCTAATTTTCGTGACTTGTTCACACTTGTCCGAACATATATATTGCACTTTGTCGAGTACCTTTAGTTACCTAAATTTGAGAGTGGCCGAGAGCGCCAGCGGTACAGTTTCTCGGTGACAGCCTGATCGGCCACTTCTTCTGGGTCCATATCAGCCGCAAACAGACTGGCAAGAAACTTTATTAAGGTCTTGAGGATTTAGCCAGGGCAGTCACACAGATGACCTCCGGCTTGCTCCATAAAAAAATT
>WOVY01011606.1:0-17637 GCA_013436015.1 Rhipicephalus annulatus | reverse complement strand
AGGCGCGTTTCTTGCGACGGATCTCTGAATTCGATCGGCGAGTAGAAAAAAAAAAGGAGCCGCGCCGCCTGTTTAGGGTATCAGGCAGCTTACATCCGGTTGTGCCAAACTCGGAGATAAGCTGTCCTCGACAACGAGGAGAATAATTTTCAGCTGAAGCAATCGCTAAAAAAAAGACGCGTTAGCCACAATTGAGTTTTTTTTTTTCAAGCGAAGTTTGTACTGGTTGACCTGCGCAGCCGGTGATGATAAAAAAAATAAAGACCTCCTCAACCACAGCTACCGCAAATATAATGAATACAACTAAAGAACTTTTCTTTTTAGCCCCGCCACGGTGGTCTAGTGGCTAAGGTACTTGGCTGCTGACCCGCAGGTCGCGGGTTCGGTTCCCGGCTGCGGCGGCTGCATTTCCGATGGAGGCGGAAATGTTGTAGGCCCATGTGCTCAGATTTGGGTGCACGTTAAAGAACCCAGGTGATCGAAATTCCCGGAGCCCTTCACTACGGCGTCTCTCATAATCATATGGTGGTTTTGGGACGTTAAACCCCACATATCAATCAATCGCACTTTCTTTTCAGGCATGGCGTCACCATGCCTGAAACCGGGTCCCTCCCCCATCCGAAAACAGGTGTCGTGAACGTAACCCCGAGCATCCATGCCCACCCAATGAGAACTAAACGAAGCAATACATAAGAATGTGATCTGTTGACGGTGCAGGAAAAGAAAATGGGGACCCCAAATTTTCGCCGTTATACGCGATGCGACATCGTGTTCATACTGCGTATACTTCGAAGAATTAGAGCATGAAATGCTTCTGAACTTGCTATGCTCCCGCTACTGGGTCTTAAGAGGATAGGCGCAGTAACGTGTGCGGATTTCGTAGTGGGCGACTGGCTTAAAACGACGGAGCCACGAAAATCCAAACTTCTGACGCCCCATGGCCACGTGCACTCGTACCACGCGTTATTACTGCAACATTCGCGTTTGCATTGCGAAGCAAGTATTCAGTACACGTGTCTTTGGTACAGCAAGCGTGAAAGTTACTTTCACTGCGTTTCAAAGCGGAGGATGTCGGCACCGGCATGTATCAACTGTATTCACAAGCAGATCCGTATAAATACCAGGGAAAAAAAAGAGGCATGGCTTGTGGTGAAAGGCTCGGTTGAGAAGCAAACGACCCGAGTTCGACCCCTCCTTGCACCCTAGTTTTTTAAAATTTATGATTTGCATCCTTCTCGATTTTTCGGTCGCGCTCAAGATGACCATTTTTCTGAAGCATAGAAATTTGGGCAAGTTGGTCGGACATAACTGAATGTAGGTACAGCGCAACCTAGAGGTAGTTACTTCATAACTACAGAAGCGAAAAAACATGGTTGAAAGTCAGCGCTCTTTCCTGTCCTTTCACTTCCGTAGTTACGAAGTAACTACTTCTAGGTTGCGCTGTTGCTACATTCAGTTATGACCATTTTTTCGCTCACAACCACGACGCCGAGCCGGAATTTCTGTGGAACAAGTCCCTTATTATCGGTAACGCGTTAAAAAGAAAGCAGCAGTGATGCGATTGCCTGGAACTATTCCAGAGAAGGGAAAAAAATGGTAGGGGGGGGGGGAGGGGCTGTTGGAGGAACCAAACAATCATATTTTAGAGCAGGCAGGAATAAAGCATCTCGCAGCCGCTGAATGCACTTTTACGAGTGGAACAACTGATTTTCGACTATTAAAGCGGCTGAACAATGCAGAGGTATAATTCGCTAATATTATATATACGAGTACGTACAGCTTGGACTACTATTAGCGCAACCGCTTGCAATGCAGAACCAACTGTAATAGTGCAGTGTTTGCTCGTTTTCTGTAACTTGTACGAGCCGCACTTCTATTTCATGCGTGCTTTCGTAATATTTGTAAATCATGTTGCATATTTAAATATTGTATACTTGTCTGTTCTATACTGAATTGAACATTTCGACACTGATTGACAGTTATTTTTAACACCTCACATTGTGCACCTTTGTGTTCACAGTGTGCTGGATTCCTGCTAAATTGTTCTGCTTTGTTTTTGTTTGGTGTTGTACCTGCTTGCCAAAACTTGTATGCCCACCTGTTAAGGTCTCGGAAAGAAAGTCGAAGTATTATAAATAAATAAATAAATGAATGAATGAATAAAATACTGTGGTCTTCTCTTACTACCATTTGCCCTGCCATGAAACCGAACGTGTACCAGTATACCGCTTACTGCGCAGCACTCGAGGTGAAAGACCAGACATAATGCGACTCATCACGGGCGAGGTCTCGGCCGACATATATCCCCCCGTTCAGGAGATGTGCCAGCCGATGAGAGACGGCGACGAAGTCGTTACGAAGGAGGCGTAGCGAACTGACGAGGAACAGAGCACGAAGAAACGCATCTTCGGTGGGGGCGATTTGCCAGAGTGCAAGAACCGATTGGTGGTCGACATTTACGAAGCTCTCCATTACGGCGTCCCTCTTAACTAAATATATCGTGGGTTTTTGGACGTAAAACCACGACTAATATTAGAACATACCTCCGTCACACTCTTAAAGAAATCGGAGGGGGAATGGCGTGTCTATAACGGCTCGTCTGCGGTAGACTCTAAAGCCTGTTTCACATGCGAGCGACGGAGCGGCGGGAGGACGCGCGTTCGTTTCACATGCGCCGCTGCTGTTGCGCGACGCCCGCCGCTCTAGCGGGCAGTGTTGTCCGCGGAAGGCGCCGGTTAGCCGCTGTTTTCAGTGGTATCTAAAAGCCGTGCTCTCCTCCAAGTGTTCATCCTTTCGCACCCGTGTGCTGCGAGGTTCATCATTAATAGCCGCTCGACTTTTACGCGTCTGTACACTGATTGAACTAAGTGTAACATGAATCTTATAACAAAGAAGCAACATTAGCAGTTGCTTTTTTTGTTTTGTCCTGGCTCTTTAACGTATGGTTTTGTTGCGCGCTCATATGGAGAAGCAAATGAAAGAGTTTGCTGGCATGATTTTATTAGACAACTGTTCCAGCAAGGTGAATGCTTAAGAACTGCGAGCGTGGTCTGCGCAGCACTTCCCATGTTTCTCCGCCTCATTGCTCTTGCTTTCAGCGATTTAACTTTGGGACACCGAACGAGGTTTCTGTCAGCCCAGTACCTGTCTGCTTGCGTCAAAATAAAATTTTATATAAAAACTCTCAGTGGTAAGCTTCGGTCGTGTTTGTGGTCACCCTGTGGCATATGCGAACACACTCTTCCTCGGTATTTTCCGAATGGTCTACATTTATTCTGGCACCCGAATTTGCATGCTTCCACCATAAATAGTAAGCCTCTTAGGTTTTTCAGTGATTCAGTAAAGCACCCCAGGAAGAGTTTCACCAACGGCAGGTAGCATGGTATACGTGATACGCTCGTTGTCCTGGTTTTTGGCGGCTGTATATACACTTGTGTGCAGCCCTGGTCAGGAACTACGCAGTGAGTTTGCTTTAGCGGAAATTCGCGTCCACAAATGCTGCGGTGGTGAGCAGGAAAGCCGAAGCATCAAACACACTTTTGCTTCGCGCCCTCTTTTTATTGAGTTACACCACGAAATTCCTTTTAGTGACCTGTGTGGAGTGCTACTTCTCAAGTCGACTGCCATAGCACCCGCCTTTGCTCTCTCGTTCGTGTGAACCCATTCATCTATGCACTGTCAACAAAATTCATCATTTGTTAAACCAGCAACATTTGCTGGCGACACAGAAGCACGGCGTGTCATGCGGCTCCTATACGTGGGAGTAACATTCGGTGAAACTGCAAAAAAAGAAAGTAGTAATAATATTATTATAAAAAAAGGTACCGCACACGATTGTCACTCCGCTGGAAGCATCTTCGAGAGCAATAAAAGGAAAACAGTTGCAGTTCGACTTCACCAGTGAACATGGCCAGTTCAAGCGACGACTTTTACTTCACAAAAGTATGCGACTTCTTAAGGAGCTCGGCAAACTTTCCCTAAAGAATTCTCTTCTCATGCTTCTTGCAAAAATCCTCCACCTGGACGTCCTAAAGAAGAGGTCGTTTCGCAACTTCTGCAATGAGCAACTCATTGAAAGCAGCGCGAGACATTTGTGAGCCGGGGAGAGGACGGATGTCGTCTGCTACTCAGTCGGAGCGAGTTCTGCGAAGCGAGTTCCCCGCAGCGCGCGCGTTCACTCCTCGACTCGGCCCCTCGCATCACGTGTCAAACGACGTCACTATTCGCTTCTGCCGCGAGTGAATTTTTCCAACTCTGGCGAATTTCACTAGAGCGAACAGTAGTCGTGGTAGAAACCTGTTTTGGCCTCGCGCGGTGGCTGCCGCTCCGCTCTTGGAGCAAAATCGCTCGCATGTGAAACAGGCTTAAGTTAACCAATCGCATTGGTTAACGATGTCCAGTCCGATAAAGAGCCTACACTACAACTGCCTTCCCGTCACCCCACGGTTTCCCCGAGAAGTTCGCTCCTGAAGCGCACGATGACGCTGCCCGGAATTCGACGCGATAAAAAGGTCACCACACTACATGCTAACCACAGTCTAAGGCCCGTATTCACAAACCAACCTTATTTCGCGATTTTCATATCTGATTTGAGCCTCTAGCGCGTTTGATTAACAAAGCAGACCACGGTATCACAAACCAATCTTAGGCATAACTCTTACGATGTTCACGTTTTCATACCCTCCTAACACATGTAGATTATTCAGAAGCTTAAAGGGACCCTGCGATACTTCCTCTGCGTGGTAAGAAAACTTCTCCTATCGCCGTGGAAGTGGGTTTCATCGCTGCCACAGCGGTAGCATTTCGATAGATGCGAATTTGCTAGAGGCCGACCGATAGATGGCAGTGCACGTCAAAGCACATCAGATGGTTTAAATTTTGCGAGCTCTTCTATTCGGCGTTTCTCACAGTTAAATCGTGGCTTCAACTAATCATTTCGCCACAGGACATCACGGCCACGCCTATATACAGCAGCGCTCTTTTCGCCGCAAACGCGACTCTTCTGCGGCCTCGACGCCTTTGCAACGTGCGCATCGCGGATTGTTGGAGCGCGGCTTAAGCCAGCATACGTGTAAACGTAGGATTTCAAGCTATATCGGTCAATATCACATTTCTCGGTTCCACATTCTGCTATATAGGAAAAAAAATTGAGAAGCGCAAACGAAGACGAAACACGCATAACAGGACCAGTGGTTCACTTGCAACTGGCGTCGATTTGAAACATAAATCACGACATACCTGCTCATCAAGCTCATACCTATGCACACATCGCATCGCAACAAACGGCGTATGGATAAGTCTTCGACAAGGACGAGCGGGGCTACAAGAGGGAGGGGACCCCAAAAATTTTCGTCTGCAACCACACCCCCCACCCCCGCCTAAAGCAAACATATTCAAACGAAAATGCATAAATTACCGACCTGCATGCCTCCCTGGACGAACTCACTTGCCATAGGTGATGCGCCCCCCCCCCCCCACCCCGTGAAGAAATCCTGGCCTTCGAACACCACATTTGAAAACAAATAATCGAGCATCAAAATGCGTCAAAAGATAAAACCACTTCCTTTTATTTCAACTCAAAAGATGGCCAGCTTACACTCTTATCACATGCTTTCATTATCAGGTAAGCATCGACGATTTCAAGTCATGTTTGTTGCTCTGCCCTTCTTTTTTTTCTTCAACTGGTTTTGTGAAATAAAGTGAAACACCAGTCTTCTTCGATGTGTCTTGTCTTCATCGTACACACTTTTCAAGTTTCCTCTGATGATGTACCACCTCGCCCAAAACCAAGGTATTGTTATTGTGTTACGCAATTTCGGGGGAATATGTGATGGTATTAAAACGCACAAGAATGCATTTCAGCCAGGGGACTTTGGCCGGGAACGTAAAGGAAAACGTATTAGGCCACCGAGCGCGTTACGCCAAATCGCATCAACGAGATTTCACTGTGTAAGGGCGTACTTGGATTCTGGCTCCATGGAAAATGCGGTGACCGGGATTCGAACCCGAGCGCTCGAGCTGCAGCACAACTTCGGCGCTCAGCTCGCACGGCAGGTGACAAAATAAAATGAAAGTACGGAATGAAGGCGGACACGAAGATTCAATTCTTGAATAAAAACACGAATGAGAAAAGACAGCAAAGAGCTGAAATATTCTGGGTGCTTTGGCACAGACGATCGTCAGTCTATTGTCTCATTATTTGTCTGTGTGCGTGGACATGCGTCTATGCGCGTGTGTGCATATGTTGAACATGAAGCAAGCACAATTACCGCGCCCGAGTGACGAGGTTTACCCAAGTCGAGGCATGGCAGTGCACATTTACCACCCCGACCCACTGTATACTTTACCCACTATAGATACAATTTAGCCAGGTTCTCAAGCATGGGCACAGCCGAGAGCGGCGGAGTCAATAATGAATACGGAGAGCGCAGGTGAGGGTGCTCGCTGGGCGTAAATGAGGTGTAGCAAAACACACAAAAATTCTCTTATTCACTCTCTCTAGCACACGCACGCATATCACACGCACGCACACGCTATATATTCAGAGGGCAACACGCAACGTGAGCTGTGTCGAATGTAACAGGTGTATATGTCGCTTGGGATCCACATAGCAGTGCAGCGAGCTGTATGACTTTTCACATTTCACAGTTGGGACATTCAACCAAATTGTATTGCCTTCATGGTTAGAACTGCCAGAGAGAGAGAGAGAGAGCATGAACTTCGATCCTGTCCCGAATGTCGGCCTTCTATTGTGGGTACTGTCCAGGCTTCTCAACAGTGCAGGAGGAACGCAAGGGACGCGGCTAAACCTGTCAAAGAAAAAAAAAACAAATTAGGAAGGACCCCCGTACCTTGGGAATCAATGTTATGTGAAGGATGTGCATGGGAAGTAACTGTGGCTGTAGTTCTTTTTTTTTTTGAGCGATACGTTACGGCTTGCAGCTAAAGATCTGTACAATTGCACGTCGCAGACAAATGTTTGACAGCCGAATATGCTTTATATAACCAGTTATTTACAGGTGTGCAACGATGACAACTAAAACAAGGATATTACAGCAACACCAGAAGGGGTAAGCTGATACGACGCTCTGGTGATCACGAGGATGGTAGTCCCGGATACTGCGGCATAAATCAAGTTCAATGGATGACGTTTAACTGCAATTGACGTTAACCCGGCGTGACGGCTGTATCGCAGTGGTGCATACGTATATAAAATAAAATAGCCAGCACTGCAGGTCTTCCCGCTCACTTTAATCCAAGTGCCAGCCTAAATAATCCACACGCCATTGAAATAAAAACATTTAGTCGAAGCGCCAACATATTTAATTCAAGCGCCAACTGAGTTAGGCCGCGTGCCAGTGAGTTTAATCCAAGTGTCACCATGTTCAATCCATTTGCGAACGGCTTCATTTCAGGTGCCAGCCAGTTTAATGCATGTACCAGAAACACATAGTTTGTAACTTTACACAGTCTAAATGTCGGAATAATGTAAACATGGAGCAAAAGGAAGAACTTTTCGCTCACCTATACATGCTATAGCGTTTATGAAATGAGCTGTAGTGTTATTTCCACCTAACGTTTTGGTGTCATAGCTTCAAACTAAAAAAAAAGTGCGTATTGATTGCATTTACGGGCAGTAAATGTATTTGCTCATAGAGTCCATGTTAGTCTATGCTTCATCACTATTGCCTTATTGCGGCTAACCTTTTACACCTTCGGATAAGCAGAGATTCATTCTGTCATCTCGGCATTTGGCGGTTTATTCGCCGAGGCGTTCCCAGTCGTCTGCTCAGCCCGGTGAGAATGATATAGTAACCTAGAGATAATACTTATCCGTTATTGATATCAGAAATAACCGCTTGAAAAACCTAATGTGCATTTATTTGGGTTCGTGTGGAACTAAGTTTTTTTTTTGTAAAAGCCTCAAGGAGATACTCCTGTTTTTGTGTAACAAACTACGCTACAGTGTTGCTGAAGCGTGTTTGCTTGAAGCGCGCGTGCTTCGTCGGATACACACAATTTTGTTTGAATAAAAAGATAACAACTAGTATGAATGACAAATATGACTTCCGTGCTCCACATTAGGATTGTAAGTTCAAGTCTGATGTGCAAATGCCGCAATAAAAACCACTTTGAATTATCTCTCACTCGCTCTGCCCTGTGAGGGCCTCCTAATTTTTTGAGCATATACCTGCGTTTGACCCCGATCGCTGCCCACGAGCAGGTTTTTCATATCTTGGTATGCACTCCGGCACTCCAATAACCGTATTCTGTCCTTCGCATTACATGACCCGTATCGGTCATGTGATGCTTTACAAATCCAAATATGTGCTTTGGCGACGAAAACAAAACATATGTGAACATGTTTCTGTCTTTTCTTTCGTTGCAATTAAAATTACTCCACCCGGACCAAGCACTCATCTACAAACTTGTACATAGAAAAGTACAAACACGGCTCAAGAGAACAACGGCAGTAGTTTTTTTTTTCCTTTCACGAATACTATCAGCCAATACCAATAATAATGATTTGTTCTACCTTCCCACGATTTTTTTATACTGTAGGAACTGCATTCAAATAGCACTGCCGTTTTTTATGCTCCGTATTCCTGCTTTTTGTGCATGGAGTAGTTAGTCGCATCGCCTCCCCCCTCCTCCCTATCATGTAAAGTATGGGGCTGACTTCGCGCCTCACTCCTGGGTTACTGGGAGGGCACGGGGGGGGGGAGGCTGCTCCTTCCTTTACGCACACAGCTATACTTACGATGCCAAAAATCACGCATGATTGTGCGACACCCCGTAGCGTACGGGAATCCCAAAAAATTTCGACCACCTGTTCTTTAACCAGCACTAACGTCACGTAGAGGACGGGCCCCTGTAAAATTTCGGCTGCATCGAAATGGGACTGCCGCGGCCGCTTAAAAGAGCCGCGACCTTCGGTTTGACAGCTGAGCTCTGCAATCGTCGAACCTCCGCGGCGCACATCACAGAGTACAAGCGATAATTATACTACAAGGAGTTAGCCGCGCCCTCTCTCACTACTCCACCCCGGTGGTTCCCGGCATTCTGATAACGAAACAGCAGTAGGTGAAAAATGTTTCGCCGGTGGTGGTGAAACATTTAATAACCATCAGTTACAGAGGTGATTGGGTCGGGGCCTTGTCGGCCTCGCGTAGCTCTTTCGCACGGCCACTTTTGATCGCGATCGGACCCGATCCGAATCAAATCTCTCGATCATGATTCGCTTCGCTCACGCAAGCTTAAAAAGGAAGTTCAACGCTGTTTATATGACCCCCACCCCCAATCGGCCTTCGTCGCGATCAGCAAAGCACAGCGGAGCACCGCTGTTATATAGCCTGCGTTTGCAATTCAGTTTTGCTTCTAACGCAATCGGTATAGCTGATTTAAGATGCCGTACAACCATCTTCCATCGGTCAAGCGTTGCTCGTAGGCGTAGTTCTTCGTAATAATTGTGTACGACTGCAACTAGAATAATAACGTTCGAACTCTCATTAGGTTCGCTCCACATAAGCCAATATGCATTCAAACTCGGAAGTATGTAGATAGGCGTACTGCTGCCCATCCCTTCACACAGCTTCGTTTATCATATGAACATGTTGTACAACCAACAGTTAGCCGTATCGAATACACCTAATTTGAGTAAACACGCATTCTTGTAAATGTGGTATTGCACATTTCCAATTTCTACGAGCCTGGGCATCAGACAGCCAGCCACGTTCACAGTGCATCGATACTTGTCGAATCGTCCCTGAAGAGAACTAAAACTATTCCGATTTCCAATAAGGCGCGAAAAAGCAAACGAGAAATTCAACGCGCTCGACCAGCAAGCAGTCCGCAAAGCTGAGCGCGATCAAGGTCCAAATATGCCCAATTTCCCCAACCGCGAGATCATACGTATGGCTCGCGCCCCTGCAAGAAACGCTCACTAGATCAGCTCAAAAGCTTTCTTAGCTCATCGCACAGTTCGATTTTTACTTTCCTTCCATCCCACGACTCAATTCGCATGCTATAGAGGTGGGAAAACCCACGAAAAGACGCCCCGTTGGTGAGCAAAGCTGACCATGTATCATGAGGACAACAGGGCGTCATAACGGTCGAACGAACAGCCAGCGAAGATTCAAATTTGAGTTGCAAACGTACAAATTCCGGGAAATCGCGGACTCGACTCTTCCCTGCGTCTCAACTTATCCGTTTGAAATTTGTACCTAGGGAGTCGCTAGCTTGTCGGAAGGAGGCGGTTTGAACTGGTTGGAAGCGTGCAGCCAGCCGAAGAGCCTTGCCCGGGAGATACTTGCGAATCCGCGCGCGTGAGAGAGAGTCGGCCTTGGAGCGAAGAGTTGCGTTCGCTTTGCTCGAAGTCGAAGCGGTTCAACGGTAGATGTTGAAGCGACGAGTAATTTTGCAGCGATCACCGCTGGTTTGTCCTAGGATATCGCTGTGATTAAACTTGGATTATTTTGACACCGCGCGGTCAATGGTGATCGAGAATGGAGCTCTCGTGAGGTCAACCACGTCGCATGGAAGTTACACCGGTGATCGAGAAATGAAAAAAGAGAGTCGAACTCAACCTGTATACGCGTGGTGTGGTGTGCGTTAAACTGAAGCGTTGGCGTTTTCTGACGTCCTCGGAATGAGAGACTGTCAAGCCATGAAGCGTGGAAGCTTGGGCAAGTTGGTAGGACATAACTGAATGCAGGAACAGCGCAACCTACAAGTAGTTACTTCGTAACTACGGAAGCGAAAAAACAAGGACAGAAAAGAGCGCTGTCAAGCGTTCTTTTCTGTCCTTGTTTTTTCGCTTCCGTAGTTACGAAGTAACTACTTGTAGGTTGCGCTGTTTCTGCATTCAGTCAAGCCAAGATTTTGTTTCTGGGAGAGAAATAAAGATATGCCACCTGTATCTGAGATCGCGCGCGTTAATTTTTTGTTTCCTTTTTTTAGTTGTTTTACTGCCTGGCGCATTCGCTGACTCTTTGAATAACACACTAAGGTACTGGTGTGCTTTACAAAGTACACTTCCTTATTCGGGAATAAAAAACACAGCCCAATATTTTGGTTTCGTTCGCTGAAATTTTAAATGCCAAGCTTATCGACTCTGTCACATATTTTTTTTTCTGTTCTACGAGTTGTTAAACTTTAGAAAAACCAGAGCCCGTCAAACACACCTGGTGAGCTGGGGGGTGGCACACACCTGGTGAGCCAGGGAGTGGCACTTTGGGCCCCTGCCCCCCCCCCCTCACGATTTTTTTCACCGTGGCATAGGGAACGAAAAAAGACCATTTCAAGTCCCCCCCACCTTCCTGAAAAAAAATCTGGGTGCGGGCCTGCTGGTCGATACTGCGTTTTTCTACGTTTGTTTCATGTTTCACAATTTATACGTTTAAAAGAGAAAAAAAACGGATTTATTGTGCTTCAGCAAGAACATAATAATCCCTGCACTGCGTGAGGAGCGTATAGAGTGCATAGTTTCGTAGTTTTTTCTCGTACGTGTAATGAAATCTGGGTTTACTTTGTGGCAGCATACACGTACTTAATATGTTGTGCGGGGGCCTCAGAAATCGAGCCAGTTATTTTCTTTTAAAAATAATGCCTTTTTGTTTTTTTCTTTTTTTCTGTTATCCGAGAGCCACGAGGCTGCGACAAATGCCGATGTGAACATGCGAGAGCCCATTGAGGTTTTCATTGTCGCTTCTGACCCTAACATCCACACTTAGGAGAAGAAAGGAATGACGACGGTACGAAGCGCGCTCTCTGCCAACAATAAACTTATTTTGGAAAGAAAGGACCGTCGGGAGCACGGTTTCTGTTTTGATACCGAAAACAACTGCGTTCGTAGAGGCCAAAACATAGGCACAGTTGCTATGGCTGCCGAACGAAAACACGGTAGTTTTTATGTTGTGTAACCAGGTGCCTATCCACTGAAAATAAAATTTAAAAAAAAAACGTAGTGCTTTTGCCAACTCTTCTCAGCAGCTGTAACAATGGAATAGAAACGGGCTGAGCTGTACTACAGTGCTGAGAATTACAGAGATTTGATATCCGAGACGAAGTGCTGCAGGCCCAAATGACATAAATAGCCGCAGACAACGAATGCGGGTTCTGCAACTGCACTGTATGTTTCGGCAGGCCCCCTACGTGTTGACTATTGTCCTTCAGTCGCACAATTTTAAGACACTCACTAGGCACTGTTGTATCTAACATAAGTGTCAGGAAGTCTCTAGCGACAACTGAAGGAAGGAAGAAAGGAAAATAGAGGGAAAAGAAAGGCAGGAGGTAACCAGCCTATAGGGCAAGCCGGTTTGCTACCCTGCGCATGGGAGAGGGATGGGGGAGATGAAAGAGAGCAGAGAGGGAAGATAGAAACAGCACATTCGGCAGCACATGCGCGCACACTCAGTCATAGTCCAGTCTTGTCTTTCGTGACAATTGGGTGTTACAGTCGATTGTTTCAAGTCGGTGTCGCGTAGGAATTTCAACAAGAGCTTCGTCGCCTTCTGTTTGCAGTGTCTTCTCTCGGGCACTTGACCGAATAGTGTCCACAGACATTTGGACTGTTGTCGATGCACGCAATAGCAGACGCCAGTGACTGTCTCTGGATTTCATACAATGGACAGTCACACAGATGTGGTGTAGCGTCTCTTCGCAATGACAGGCATCGCAGAGAGCGTTGGTCGGCCATTCCTATGACAAAGGAGTAAGATTTTGTAAATGCCACTCCTAGCCATAAGCGATGAAGTAGGGTGGCTTCTCTTCGATCGAGTCCAGTGGGCATGTGGAGAGCCATCAAAGAGGACAGGTGGTGTTGACGATTCGTATCGACGCTTGGTGGGCACCATAGTGAAAACGTTGATTTCACGCGCAAGTCGTCGAGAAGATTACTGGTAACATCAGTCCTCGAAAGTGGTATGGCTTCTTCTCGTGTTCCTTCAAGGGCTGCCCGCGCGGCAGTATCGGCATGTTCGTTCCCTGTGATGCCGCAATGACTTGGCAGCCATTGAAGCGTCACATGATGCCCTTTCTCGAGTAAAGTGTGGAGAAGGCATCGAATTTCGAAAACTAGCTGTTCGTACGGGCCGCGACGCAGTGCTGAGAGCACAGATTGTAGGGCAGCCCTTGAGTCGCTGAAAATCGACCATTGTTGCGGTGGTTCCCGATTGATCACACAAAGTGCAGCGCGCAAAGCAGCTAGTTCCGCTGCTGCAGATGCCGTGGAGTGGTCAGTCCTAAAGCTGATGGTAACGCCTCTTGCTGGGATAACTACTGCCCCTGACGAACACTGGTGGTTCGTGGAACCATCGGTGTATACATGTATACTGTCTGAATATTTCTCGTGCAAAAGAAGAAGAGACAGTTGTTTCAGCACGGGCGACGAAAACTCAGATTTCCTCCGGATCCCTGGTACACTAAGATGCACTGTGGGTCGAATAAGACACCAAGGTGGTATGGGTGGTTTAGATGCACGAGTGAAGCCCGAGGGAAGTTTATCGTTGTATTTCACGATAATTTTGGCGAACGATGCTTGGCGCCTCTCGGAAGGCAACAGTGCAAGGGGTGATGGCCGGGGGCACGTGCGAAGTGTCGGATGTGTGTTCTCAGGACTTCAACAACAATGTGAGTTTGTATTGGATAGTCACCAGCAATTGCAATTGTTGCTTCTGTTGACGTACATCTGGGCAGACCGAGGCACACTCTCAGCGCTTGGGCTTGTACTGCCTGTAAAATACGAACAATTGGTCTTGCAGGTATTGCTAAGCACGGGCAAGCTATATCTAAGAACCAAGAAACAGGGCCCCTGTAGAGCTCCATCATTGCGTCTTACTGACATCCCCCACGTCTTTTCCTGCCAAGAACTTGAACAGTTGAGAAATAGCGTTCAGTGCGCTTCTTCATATAGGTCACATGGCGGACTCCAACAGAGGTCCCTATCAACAATGATGCCCAGAACCGGTGGGTTTTGGCGTAAGAAAGTAAAGAAATCGGTCGCCCGCAGATTGAGATGACATAAGGGGTCATTGCTTTACGAGTGTGAAAGCCACCAGCACGCATTTTTTGGTGATATGCTGAGACCTTGTTATTGGAACAAGTAGTTGGCAATCATAGTTGCTGCCTTTTTGAAGCCGGGAACGTATCTGAGGACGTGTGACTGCCGATGTCCAGACACAGATGTCGTCTGCGTATATTGAGATTTTAATGGTGCTTGGCAAGCATTCAGCAAGGCCAATTAGTGCAAGATTGAATAGCGTCGGGCTAAGAACTCCGCCTTGAGGAACACCCCTGGAAGTATAGCGTCGCGTAGTTGGGCCATCTTCTGTTAACACAAAGAATGATCTTGCAGCCAGGTAACTCGAAATCCACCGAAAGACTCGACCACCAAGGCCAACCACCGCAAGAGCACCCAAAATGGCTTCATGTAGTACATTATCATAAGCGCCTTTCACATCTAGAAACAAAGCTGCAGATAGTCGCTTACGAAATCTTTCGTGCTGAACGTACGAAACTAGATCAACGACATTGTCAATAGAAGAGCGGTCGCGTCGGAAACCAGCCATCGAATTCGGATAAATCTTGTGATATTCAAGATACCACTCCAGGCGGCCTAGTATCATCCGTTCCATTATCTTCCCTACGCAGCTGGCCAGTGCTATTGGGCGGTATGAGGTTAGTTCGAGTGGGGATTTGCCCTGCTTCAAGATGGGTAACAAGCGGCTTACTTTCCAGTCATCAGGAACATAGCCATCCTGCCACGAGATGTTGTAGAGGCTCAACAGTTCTCTCCTTGCACCTTCCCCAAGGTTGCACAAGGCTCGGTACGGAATACCATCTGGGCCCGGAGAAGTTGAACGCCTGCAGAGAGCTAGTGCCGCCTCGAGCTCCTCCATTGTAAAAAGGAGGTCCATGTGGTAGTCACGGGAACGGGGGACGTCACCTCTCACTGGAGAATCTGGACGAGTGGCTTGGTTGGCGATCTGCGCACAGAAATCTTCTGCGACATCGATCTCTTTCCTCCTTTGAAATAGCGCGAGCGCTTTGAATGGAAAGCGCTGTTCCGTAGGGTGACGCAGACCTTGCACCGTTTTCCAAATGTGTGAGAGTGGCTTGCGAGGGTCTAGTGACTGGCAAAACGTTGTCCATCGTTCCGACGCTAATCTATCCATGCGACGCCGAATCTTCTTTTGCATCCTCCTGGCTGCCCTAAGATCTTGAATTGATTTTGTACGCCGATACCGACGCTCCGCCCGCCGTCGCAGTGCTCGGAGTCGCTCCAACTCTATATCAAAGTCGTTTCGTGTGGAAGATATCGTCACCGTGCGAGTGGCGTTTTGCATTGTGCTCTTAATTGTTTCCTCTAACCCAGATCGTAGGCCATCGCTGCAAGCATCTTCCATGTCAGATTTGAAGTTGGTCCATTGGACTGCTCGAATGGTCGTCCGTGGACCATAACTAGACAAGCCTTTGATGTTAAGGTAGATTGTAATGTGATCACTTCCTCGTGTCTCAACATCTGGAAACCACTTGATGTATCTCGCGAGGGAGTTGGAGACAAAAGCAAGGTCGAGACAGCTGCCGTATGTCACACCTCGAAGAAAAGTGGGGCTGCCGTCGTTCAGGAGAGTAAGGCCATAGTTGTAGGCGATGTTTGCTAACTTGCGTCCTCTTGCATTTGTCCGCGTACTTCCCCATGCGTGATTGTGCGCATTGAAATCACCTATGAGGACCCATGGTGCAGGACACACTCTCAAAATATCCGCTAATCTCCTGGAATCGAGATTACTTGACGGCGATATATAAACGCCTATGAGAGTAAACATGAGTTGGTTCTTTTTCACAGTGATGCAGACATACTGATTGTCATCGTGAGGTGCAATTAGTTGCACAACATACGTCAGTTCACGACGAACAAAGACGATGATTTTGCTGCACACCGTTCGTTGAAGACATGACAGCTTCGTACCCCGATAGTCTTATTGGTTTCGACAAATTGGGTTCACAAATGACGATGATTGGAAACACGTTGGTAAACACAAACTGACGAAAATCTGAGAGGCGTGATTTTAGTCCTCTGGCGTTCCATTGGATGACGGATGCAGCCTTGACTTCTTTAAGAAATGTTGAGGTGTGAGTAGCCATCTTCCTAGTTGAGAGATTCAAGCACTGGGCTTAGGGCGTCCAATAGTCCAAGTGCGCTTCGAGCAGATGGTGTCTTCATGTTGACTAATATCGCTCGGATGGCTTCTATAAGGGAACGCAGCACCGAGATCACTTGACGATCAGTTTTAGGCAAATCTTCCATGGTAGGAGACGGCTCTTGTGTGGCCACAACCTGCAAGGTTCCTTGGCAGAAGAGCGCGTCGGGAGCGTGGGCCATTCCTCCAGAGAAGGAGGCTTCTCTGTTTCTTTCGTAGAAGGTGGTGGACCCTTTCGCGGCGCTACTGGATAGAACCGCTAAAGAGTGGGTAGGAGCGTCTCGGGATGTGCCTTCTTTGAAGACTTTCGATGATCCGACGTCGACGCCGACGCCGGACTACTTCGGCTGCCTCCCTGTGTGTTGAGTTGTCTCGGCCATTTGTCTGAGAACCGCGCGCTCCTTTTGGATTCGAGGACAGTCTTTCGACGAGGCAGCATGAGGACCGCAGCAGTTGGCGCACTTCAGAGTAGTCGCCCGACAGGTGTCTTCAGCATGAGGTTCAGCGCAGCGGGGACACAGTCGTAAGTTGGGGCATACGCCCTTGACGTGTCCTAGCCTGAAGCACTGATGACATTGAAGTGGCTTTTGGATGAATGGTCGAACCGGATGTCGAAATGTCCAACTTAACGTGAGACGGTATGCAATCTCCCTTGAAAAACACTTTTACGCAGCGCGTATTTCCAAGGCGCCGCACTTGCGTAATGACAGTTCCCTCGTTTGCAGGCTTGATGAGGGTAGACAAGTCAGCATTAGGGATGGCAGTGTCGATGTCATAAATTACACCGGCAATTGATTTGTCATCCATCGGATAAAGGGGCGCATTTTAATGCCACCTAGCTCAGTCATTTGCTGCAGCTGTCCTAGCGCACTCACATCGTGCACGTCTATGGCGAGAATGTTCTTCCTTGGGTTTACTCGTACGTCCTTAATTTGATGTGGCACCGCACATTCGAGAGCAACCGAAAGGGCTTGCCTGTTCAGGAGCCGCAGGTGCTTGATGGATCTTCGGGCATGAAGATGATGACGTGTGGCCAGCGCGCAGGCCTTGAATGCACAGTCGCTGTGCTTGCAGGAGCTGATGCTGTTTCGCCGTCCTCTCTTTGCCCTCTTACCCCGGACAGGTATAAAGCTGCCATCGGATGTGTCGTCTTCCGACATAGAGTAGAGATCGGTGTCCTCAGTGTCACTGGGAGAGCCAGCTCGCTTCCTTGTGGTTGACGGGTGTGAGGACCTGTGACCAGGCGGGCCTCTGGCATGCTCCGTGTCCATCACCGCAAGACGGAGAGGCGAGGCACCTCAAAAGACCGATGATTTCACTAAAATGAAACAGAGCGCTGAAACAAGCGTTCTTCTAAAGAGACACTTCTCTCTCCTAGCGACAACTGAGATTGCTATTATACCTATCCCATACCGAAGCTTTCACAAAATGCTTA
>WOVY01011605.1:0-36079 GCA_013436015.1 Rhipicephalus annulatus | reverse complement strand
ATCGCCGGGGCGCGAGGACCGAATGATCCGGAAGGTTTGGGAGAAGACCTAAGATAGAGCCTCGCCAACCCAGCGACCGCGAGATACTGTGGAGGAGCATCCCATGACGGATCTCACTAGAGCCCGAGGCGAAGTCGCGGCGCAAGAGACAGCGAAGGAGAAGACGATCGTGTCGAATAAGTTAACGCTGCTGGCAGCTGGACGTACGTCGGCACGACCCCATCCGACCGACAGTGTAATGGTGACGGAGTTGGCCAGCCAAGCCCAAGGCCATGACATGAACGAGCTGGTAATAAACAGATAGGACCCATTGAAGTTATGACCCGTCAACGGTGTCGGAAGTGACAAAACCCAGGCAGCACGCCGCCGTTGGACCAATCTTGGACCAACATCGGCTAACATCGGCACCGACGTCGGGCCGACGTCGGAAGTGCAACTTCTTCCAATGTCGGGCCGACGTTCAAGCCAATAATGGGCCGGCGTTTTGCCGATGTTTAGCCAGTATGCAACCAACATTGGGCCGACGAAGGCCATCGTATTGCCGACAAAGCTGCCAATGTTCGGCCAACATTGGGCCATATTTCAGCCAATCACATGCCATTTTTACGCCGATGTTCGCTGCACGACGAATATTGGCTACGGATGTACGGCCGACATTGGACCAATCCAGAGCCACATTGCAGCCAATGAAAGGCCGTTATTACACCGATGTTTCCTGCACGAGGATATTGGCTACTGATTGGCTTGCCATTATGTAACCATTATTAGTAGAGAATTTTCTTACCGGAAGATTTAAACAATATGCCTCGATGACCCGCTCTTGTAGTTTTGCAGCCCTGTATACTTGGGGCAACAGAAAATTGAATGCTGAGAACTGAAAAACAGTTACTCGATCTATTTCATCTTTTATACGTCATTCCTTTTGCTAACACTAGAAGTGTAGTTTATTTTGTTTACCAATTTATTTTTGCAATAGGGAGTGCTTTATTGGTACTGGTATTTGGTACAGCAGATCGAAAAAAAGTCGTTAGGAAGTAAATGCTGAAAGCGTATGTCCCCCACTTGCAATCCCCACATATGTGTCCCCCACATGATATCGAGAATATTCATACAGTTTAGAGCATTTTTTTGTAACTAAAACATGGTGATGGTGCTTCCGAATCAGCATAAGCTAGCCGAACAGTGCACCACCGACAGTCTGCAGACCATTTATTCTTTGTTTTTTTTATTTATTTGGTACAACAAAAAATGTATAGATTGAAAAATATATATACACAACTAAAAAAGGCCCGCTCTACTGCAGGTCAGGTTGCGTTGGGGGCACAGTGGCAGTGGTGCTGTCAAGGCCCTGGCTGCTGTGGCTGGGCAGGAAGCCAGCTGCCGCGAGCAGCCGATAATCTGCACTCTGAGAGTAGGGATCATCGGGCTGCTCCACAACAAATGCTTCTCTGAAGCGCCGCTTCCTGCCCCCACAACGATCACCAGACCCTGGCAGCCACCTCTTAATAAAGTTGAGGGCCTCCGCCTGGTCGCACCCTGCTTTTGGCAGATGACATCTGCATACAAGAACAGAAATACCATAGTACACATGAAGCACTGCAGTACAGAGAATACACATGGGTACACACACATAAAACAATGAACAAGTTAAACCTGTCACTAATCTACAGAGCCTCAGGTTCCAAAGGCCCTTTTCCCTTTTCTGCCATGAAGGCTGTACAGCACTTGCACGTCATGTGCCAATACAGCCTTCATGGCATTCACACCAATTCTCTCTCGGAGGCCACGTCCCCCCAATCTGCAGGAGGTGCTTGCGCTGTAAAAAATGCAAGAAGCATAGATGGGGTAAACGCAACAGCACATCGAAATGTTTTCATGATAAAAATCTGCAAGAAGAGGACACTGAAAACAACAACTTGAATTTTCGGGCATCACAACATTTCATTGTTTTTTTAACGCTAACTTCAACTCACTTGACCTAAAATGGTTTCCACATCAGCCCTCTCCACTCAGTGTGAGAACCTTTCAGAGTCCTTCTCTGAATGCAGTTTTGCTGTTATGAAATCAAATACAACACTGTTATAACCCTTAATAAATATTGATTCTAGCTATGAAATAGTATAATTACTTTGTATAGTGCTCAAATTCCAATACACGTTCTTTGAGGTTACAATGTCTTTGCCTGAATGTTGACCAGGAGTAGCTTCTACAGGTGAAAAACGATAAAAATATGTGGAATTCAAAAAGAAGCTAGGACATGTTTTTAATCAATGCATTGTAAGCAGAGCACAACAAGATAAATGAACATGATCAAGGCGTACTAAGAGGCAACCTTAGAGCGACCAAATCTTGGTCATAGATGAAACTGATAGAAAAAATAAAGGTCGCACTAGATGGTCGCACCATTTGCTGTTTATATTTTTCTGTGATAGCCAACAAAGAGGCATGTCGCTTTAGAAATCTCATCACAATAAACAAAGGTGCATTTTTCTTCACCCTGCGAAATGGGGTGCATGTTAGATTTTTAAAAAAAGGTAAGAAATCGGCTAACACAAGGCAGGGTGAACTGTAGCTCAAAGTAGAGAGAGCCGCAGCGGACACGAAATAGGGTGATAAATGAACAAAATTGCTGAATGTCTGTTTTAAGCAGCTATTGCTAGTCACTGCCCATCAAACACACACGATGCCGGCCTACATCGTCTGCTAGCTTAGACAGTTCACCTACTCGGACTTCACAGACTATAGTAAATACAGTCGAATCTCTTAATTCCAATACACTTAATTCGAACTGACGCTGTGGTCCTATCAAAGCTATACCGCGCTCCGAAAATGCTCTCAGCAACCCCGCCCAATCCTGCGGTGGCACTTCAGACACCTCATCGCTGTGCTTAAAGAAGAAAATGAAGAAAAGAAAGAAAAGACTGCGGTGGGAATGTTTGCCCAAATGCCAATCTGCGACATTCCTGTGCCACGCTTTCAGCTTTTTTCCGTCCCTGCCACGTAGAGACCCTTCTCCTCTTAACACTGGCGCACGAAGATAAAGAGGGGAAAAAAAAAGCTGTCGCAGAGAGTGGGCTCTCTCTCATGACGATCTGCAACGCGCCGGTGTCACCTTCCCTGTTTTTCGTTCCTGCTATGTAGAGACTCTTCTCCTTTCAACACCGCGCATGAAGAAGAAAAAAAAAAAGGCTGCCGCGGAGTGTTTCTCTCTCGAATGCCTATCTGCTTTTCTCCAGGTGAAGACGCTCCTCCTTTCTCATCATGTGCTGGCCACGCTCCGGCTGCTGCGCAGATGGTAACAGTGGAAACACAGCTGTCTTCGAAGAGTGTCAGCACTGGACATTGTGCCGCGCGCAACTTTCTTTTGCCAGGAGAATACTGAAGCCGAAGTACAAATGCTTTGCAAACTGCACGCAAAACTTGTTGACTCGTTTGCAAAGGCCAACGTGTACAGACATGTATTGACTACTTCAATTAGTGACGGATGTCCTGTAATTTGTGGAATAAAACTTCTCCAATGCACATGCATCACTGCATGGTGAGCCCTCCGCTCGTTTACCGTATTTACTCTATCTACCGCCCCCCTCGATTGTAACGCGCGCCCAGTTTCCACGACAAAAAAAAAAAAAAACTAAGACATCGGTTGCAACGCGCACCCTTTTTTCTCGTTGGCCCGCTTGATCACACCACTCGCGAAAACGATTCTTTTTGAGAGCGTCTTTCCGTTTAAATATGAAGTACGGGGAAGCTTATCCTATCGACGTGCAACAGATGCATTGCTGTCACTCTAGTTTTACCGTGGCCCGATGTCAGTACACAAACTTGCTTCGCCCCCTTCTCCTAGACTGTTGTGGTGCAAGGCATGTCGAAGTAAAGAGGCGGTGATCGGCATCCCGATTTGCCCAGGCAGGTAGCCGTTGTTGTGCCGCAAGTTTAGGAGGAACCCGCTGAAGACTCCTGAAGCGTTTTCCTTCGTACCTCCTCTGGCAACTTCCGGCATATGCCCGTTCGCCTTCGGAGGGAAAAGCCTTTTCTCTTCATAAGTTCGTTAGCCAGCACCTGCTCGCTTTTAAAATGGCTCTGCATTAGCCCTTTTTCTAAGGCTAACTGCATAGCCTGCACTTGGAGCAGTTCTGTCGTCACGGGCCGCTGTGCCGCTCAACTGCTTAATCACATACTCACCGAGCAGCTCTTCAATTTGTGGAAACCGACCCTGCTGTGGTCCACTGAAGCCTTTGCGTGAATCTTTGCTGTCGACAATATCCTGCTTTTGTTTCCGCCAGTCCCCACACGCACGTTTCGGGAACTTCGAATGACCGCGATGCGGCCCGATTTCTGTCCGTTCCGGCACACGCGATGACTTTTCTTTTAGAAGCGGCATTGTGGTGCACTCGTTGAATTTTTGGAGTCGGCCCTACCATGCCGTCGATGCTAATGTACTACAAGGTGACGAACTCCTCAGCACACGTATGAAGTACCGCACATGGGAAACACATAGGCAGGAATGACCGACGCGCCATGCCGACGCACGTAGGGGCGGCCATTTTGTAAGTGGTGATGGCAATAGAATGACCATATTCATTTTTTTTTTCGTACTCGATTCTAACGCGCATGCGATTCATGAACTCTCTTAACCAGAAAAAAGGTGCGTGTTAGATTCAAGTAATTACGGTAACTTTCATTATTTTGAACTTCTTTTAATTTGAACAAATTTTCTGGCCTCCTTGAGTACGAATTATTCATATTCGACTGTAATACAGTGGCTCATGAGATTACCTGGCTAGCTTGTTTCACAAAACACAGTATCTTAAAGCAGTACTAAATTTCTGCATGTTACATAGGCATATTAAAAATCAAGAAATACACACCAAAGCCGCAAGCCACAGCTTCACTCTGCACAGCTGCCTCTGCTGCCTCCACGTCTCCAATTGTACCAGCAGGCAGCCGGGGAAGGTCAGAAGGGGGCTGTGCTGGCTGGGCGTGCTGAGGCACGGACAAGAGCCGTACCTCGAGCTTCAGCTGTCGCACCTCCTGCAGAACCTCTCTTTGTTGCTGCCGGATGCCAAGTTCCATCCGCAGGATCCGTAGCAACAGAGCTGAAACATACAAGAGTACATACTATGGCATGATTTGGCCGCAAAAGAGACACACACAAGAAAAGGAACACTCAAACGACAAGCACAGGCGGCTTGAGTGTTCCTTTTCTTGTGTGTGTCTCTTTTGCGGCCAAATCATGCCATTAAGTAAATACCAACTAGGCCAACAATCAGTATTAGTACATACTATATTTACTCGCACAATTTGCATCCTCACATAATTTGCTCACCAGTATAATTAGCCAGCCTGCTTTACTACAAGAAACTTTTTGCTCGCATACTTTGCCCTCCCCAACCAGCCCGAGCCACCTTGCCAGCACACACACAGACACATTTGACTTCATGATGCTCTGGTCAGGCACATCTCTTGTCGAGCAGGCGAGTGCAGTCTTACACAAAATGGGCTGAGTCCAAGGTTCCTTCTTCCATGAACTTTTATGCTTTCCCTAGAATATCGAACTTGAAAACCGAAACCTGTTTATGTGTAGTCCGAAATGCCTAAAGGTTTGCCTTCTATCTTCCCACCTCTTCCACGGCAAGAATGTATTCCCGAGACACAGCACAGATGTTGAACGCGTGCAAGGACCTGTCACATCAACTAGATGAGGCAGGTTTTCGCACTCATTTTCTTTTTTTTTTTGGTTTCGCCATCTGGCCATTGCGTTTTTACCGTTCCTTGTAATAGGCTACAATAATTATATACGAGGCAGATTGCTGTTATAAAGCTTACCGAAGAAAACTGAAACCGTGCTACCCCTAAGCACATCAGCGTGGAGTTTTTCGACATGCAATATTCAGTATGGGAGCCAGCAGAAGAGTGCGTTGAATAAGACTTAGCATAGAAGCTTGGGTGTGTTGGTTAGATATCGGAGGGAACACAACGCAATAGAAGACTGGGACAAGGAATGGGGACACACACACATGAAGGGGGACACACAGAGCACTGTGTTGGCATCGCGCTTCCTTGTCTGCATCTTACTTTGCGTTGGGTTCCCGACAATTATTGGAGAGTACTTATGTTCTCTGGTATAACCTTGTCGTGGGAACTGGTTTTTGTGAGCAATGTTCGGAAGAACTTCAAGAAAATGGGGGCATTTGAACAGGCTTCGCAAACAAATGACAATCCGCTTTGAGACAGCTGTGACAGCGCCTGCAACATATATTCCCATTCCCAGTTGGGCTTTTAGGCCAGCAATTCCTACTAGCTTCGCACATAACCGGATCGACAAAAAAAGTACACATAATACGCGAGTACATACCGCATTTGACTCTGTAGCTTTGATGAACCAGGCAGATACACAAATTTATCCAAAGCTCCATTGATTCTATTGCAAAATTATTCAACAAACAAATTGCGATTTTATCCATGTTACTATACGATTGTGGCACTTTACCATTGCAGCTTTCCAGGAGGCACACATAGTGCAGCGTTAGTTCACCACTCACAGTTAATTGTATGCAGTGGGTTGCTCACAGCAACTGACTGCATGCAATGATGAACATCTTGCATGCTTGCACCGCTGTTTCAGCATGCTGGCTGCTTCCCATACGGCTATCAATTGATGTTCACAAAATTGGGAAGATGAAGAAAGACTACACAGTGCCCTCTGGCCACCCTATACTCCAAACCTCCAGCCAACAAACAAACAAAAGAAACAGAAATATGCAAATGAATATTATTCCTAATGCAGCTGGAATGGAGTGTAGTTTTCACCAACTCTGTGTGTTAAGTCAATATGGAGTGAGTTAACTCCATAAAGTAGCTTTTCTCATAACAGTGTTCACTTTATTGTAACACAAGGAGTGACTTCATAGCATCTAGAAGGAAAAATAGAATCTTCAGTATTTGATAGAAATGTGAGGCTCTACCTTAAAACAACAATAATCTGGAAAAAGAACTCATTACATTCGAAAAAAAAAAAAAAGGTAGCACAGTTGATCCCCTTTACAAGAGACACTGATGTAACAGACAAACGGGGATAAGAGGCACCAGTGTGCAGGCTGACATTTGGCCCATCATGCATAAGGCACTCCGTAGATGCGCCTGTGCAGACGGGAGTCCTGCAGTCAAGCATGCTGAGCAAGACTGTTGACCACTGTACAATGACACATTGCCACAAATTTTCAAAACTTCGTTTCACAGACTTCTGCAAAAGCTTCTTACACTCTTGCATAATTTTTGCACAAGCTTCTCTCATTCTTGCGTGATTTTCGTCAGAACATATAAGTGTTGGAAGTTGTATGTCCCCAAAAACTTGCACAATACAAATAGCATACATTAAAGTCTATCACTTAATACGTGCATAGTGTAACAATGAAAGGAAACTCACGCATGGTTTGCTCCGAGCCTTCCCCGTGCGGTGCCTCCTTGAGCCTTGGAGAGCACTGTACAGCTAGAGCAAAATAGCATCAATCCAGTGTTAATGGCAGGTTAACAAGACAACAAAACTAACCCCCATATTCATAAACGCTCCCCGACTCGACTTTCACCCTTCACTTGACAGAGTTGAGCACTGTGCCGCTGCTCGTTTGAAAGCGACGCTGCGCTACTTGAGAATCACAGCAGATTATTGCTGACATGCAGCGACTTTCTCTGCTTAGAGACGGCGCTCCCACCAGCCATCTCAAGTGAAGGTGAAGCGTTGAGTGGAGGGACGTTCTAGAATACGGGGGTAAGATTGGTTGCAAGAACACTACAATAGACACAATTTTTACACTTCATCTATATTGTACAGCCACACACATTCTGCATCCTTATAATGCAACATATACATACAGGCTTATAAAGTAAACACTGTAGGCTGCTCAAATAACACCTACACAAAAAATTACCCAAACGTGGCCATGCGCAAAGTACTTTTATTTGAAACTCACAAAACTTTTGCGGTGATGGAGAATAAATAAGACAGGTTACGCTTGGAGGCACATGAGACCTTCGCAGCTTTCATGAAGTACAAAAAACAATATGGTGTGTGTGTATGTATGTACGCATGAAGCTTCGGCCTTTACATACGGTTTCTTGAAAGTATCTACTATTAATTTTATGGCACCTGTGTCCTTCAGCGCAATTGAAAGGCTGCTGATCAGTGTGTGTAATTGTGGAATAGTTACATAAAAAATGGCATGAAACACCTAAAATCAAAATTTTCTAGCTAGGAAATATGCAGCTGTGTATACACAACACATGCTGCAAACAGCGGGAGGTGACCACAAGAGTGATTTGAGTGTAAGCGGCAGTATTCCGCATTCATGAACCCCGCCATTTTCAACTGTTGCCCAAAAGCAGCACCACTTCAGCGTGCTTTTTTTTTTACATCATAAACAGCACGGAATACAGCGAGGATGAAAACAACATATGCAATTAAATTTTGAGCACTATTTATGGTGCGCATGATTGATTGATATGTGGGGTTTAACGTCCCAAAACCACTATATGATTATGAGAGACGCCGTAATGGAGGGCTCCAGAAATTTAGACCACCTAGGGTTCTTTACCGTGCACCTAAATCTGAGCACACGGGCCTACAACATTTCCGCTTCCATTGGAAATGCAGCCGCCGCAGCCGGGATTCGAACCCGCCCCCTGTGGGTCAGCAGCCGAGTACCTTAGCCACTAGACCACCGCGGCGGGGATGGTGCGCATGAAAAAAAAAAAAGGCCTTTGTACAATGACGAATTCATAATTTGCCTTCACGGACCTTCTGTTAAGCTGCACCACATACAGATTTTTCGTGGCTTTCAAAAGAGATTTGAAAAAAAAAATAATAACCGTGTTTACTCTTGTCATGAGCGCACTCACTAAGTCACCCTCATTTCAGTCGCCAAAATTTTGAATTTTTTTTTTCTTCCACATATTAAACACACACCCTACGTTCATCCGCTGCAGTCCCACGGGCTCCCCCCCCTTGCCGCCTTCGCTCCCTGCCACATGCCATTTTATTTTTGTTTCTACTTGTTCACGGCACGTCCCCTGTCTTTTTTAATTATCTGTTGTAACATATGTGGCATTATCTTGTTCCCGAGGTGCCACAGGTGCTCTGCTATGTAGATGCACCATTAAACTAGTATTTTTGATCAACTGTGCATTTCTGATGTTTACCTTGCAAGTACGTAAAACTGGCATGCTTCTTGATCTACGATACACATGTGGCTTGTCTCACTTTAAAGTAAAAGTTAACATACAATGGTGTAACCCAGTCAAAAATAGTTAATGGGTCCAACTGGATGTTTCCAGTTAGGAGCAATGGGTGGCAAAGGGGGCTAAGTGGGGTTCAAATGGTGTCTAACTGGTGCCCAATTGGAAGTGCATGCTGCAATGGGACTGTCCAATTGGACTTCCCATGTAGTGGCTTCTAACATTTTAACCAACTCTGCATATTTGAAGTTCTAACAGGATGACCTGCTGTCATGATAGGTGGTTCCAGTTGGTTGCAATGGGACTCAAATGGACGTCAATGGGACCCAAGCTGCAATGGGAGAGTCCAATAGGACACCCCAATTGCAGTACATGCATAACTTTGAAGTTTATTTTTTACAATTCTCTACCTGAGCAGTATTGAAAGTCATAAATGGAAATCTACGGTGATGCATCCAACCCTCCATATAAAGCAATTCATTTATGTGTGTTACCCAAACAGAATTCGAGCTAGTGCTTCAGCTTGGAATCCCTGAGCTCGGTCACTTACTTAAACCTTGGATTAAATTAAGCTTGTTTACAACACTTGCCTGGTTTACAAACAACCACTGTATCAGGGCATCTGATTAAGCTTTCCATATATGCATCATGAAAATGCAGCAGTTAAAGTACTAGTACACATTGGAACCGCACCTTCTACTGTTTGCAGCATCACAATGTACCAACGATGTCTTATTCCCAAACTAGGGAATATGGCTAACTACCAGTGAGCACCTGATGTCACGTGTTTATGGGCTACCTGTCACTGCATATAATGCTGCTGCAGGATATGACTGAATTTTTTTAATATTCATACGATAGAAAAGGTTATGCAACTAAGAGAAAACAATTAGATGTTCTCACTAACAAGATATCCGAAAGAAGGTATGAAAGGCAACAATAACATTGAAAAAAAAAGAATTTTATTTCAAGGCAAACAGGATTTAAATAGCACAGAACATATTTTGGTGTAAAAAAATTTCTTGGCCAGTGCTGCAACACAAGGCGTACAAGATACTTCAAATATTACAAATACTTATAACAGTAAATTGAATCACAATAAAAGGAATTTTAGTTCCAAAGGAGGAAAAAGGCATTGCCATACAACTGGCATTTCAGTAAAGCACTGAGAAACAGGTTTCATACAGGTTAACAGTTTACACGTGAACAGCATGTCTTTACTTATTTAAGGATGCTTAAAGGTCAACTCCGGTGGTTTTTCGAGGTCAACGAATCTCAATCAAATTCGCTGGGTACACTCTTACGCACATTCCTGTCATTTATGCCAATTACAGGCTTGAGAGATGCGCAGATTATTTGCAAATGAATTTTAAAGATTGCCTCGAAAAACTCGCCTCGCTTGCCAGAATTATTGGCAACACTGTCAGTGCGATGTCAAGTTTGTCATGTCAACGAAAGTGACGCAGGCGATGGCATCGCTACTTTGGCCCCTACATTGTTTATTGTGCTGGCCCCAAGACGACAGCGGTGGTGTTTGGCACGACCATAGCACGGGAGAGCTTTCTTCCTTCCTCTGTGGTGTTTTGCCGGTGCTTCGCTGGTCTGGCTTTCACAGTTTTCATACTACGTGCCGGCAGAACCAGTATACGGCCTCCAGTTCTTAACAAATAGTACATCATATGCAGACCGGGCGCCCGGTCGGGTTTCGGTTTTGCACCTTTTTGCTTATTAAAAATTGTTTTCGAATTTCCTGAGCATTTCAGCTATTGGGCTCGTGACAAGAGTGTCTCAGGAACACAGAAACACCATTACCTTGACATGGTCGAAAAATCGCTGGAGTTGGCCTTTAAGGATGCTCACAGTGGCACAATGAATTATGTATGAATGACAAGCACACATTCTATGCATAGTGTACAAGACTGAACTTGTATGAAAAAGAATAAAAAGCGTCATGTAATATTGCAGTACCCCGACACACACACTAAAATAAAGAATACAATAGCAGTAAGAATAAAAAAAATACAGCACCCACTGAATAAATATAGGAAAACATTCAGTACACAATGCAAATATAAAACATTAATACACACAAAAAGAGACATAATAAATTTAAAGAAATTCAGACCCACCGATCTCTTTTCGGTAATATTCAGATACCTAATACAATATGCAAAACACTAGACTTTAACGAAAAAAAAATATTTCCAAAAACAATCAAACCTAGAGAGCAAGCTGGCTTACAGACAGATATTTCACAATTTGTCACAGCCATGTGGTCAATCAATTTAATCTGCACAGCACGATAAATCCCTCTATATCAGTGGTCTCAAATATGCAGCCGGGGAGGCTCTCATGTGCGGGCCCACACATAACCATTTTCACTGCACATTTAAAAACATTTTCTTGGTATGTTCATGAGCTACACAGGCATGACTGCTCTAAAGAACAATTTTTATGAGGTACACCATGTTGTCACCATGCATTGAAACATAATCGTGAAACAAAAAATCATCACCATATCCAGAAAGTGAATGATGTTAGGTGAGCTTGCTTGGAGATGATCAGGTCACCCGCGAATCCTCCGTACAAATCTTCTATTACCATATATAGACGTGGCAATGTTATATATACATAACATACTCAATGTTTATTAATTTACATTTGGATTCACTATATACTTTTTGATGAACTATATACATTATATATACTCAAACGGAATTGTTTCAATGGTATGAGTCATCATGACAAACATCTTGCCTACTAGAAGAGCTAACTAGTCACGGGTGGCGATTTCACGTCGATCGCCTCAAGGCATTTCAAGGGCCACTCACATAAAAAAACGCTCATGTTTTGAGGCATAGTGTGCACTAAACAGGGTTCCTTTAAAACTTACACAGCATAGGTTCTTCACTTCAAATACATTACAATGTAAAGGAACTTGGAGGGAAGCATACATAGGAAGCTCTTTCGAGTTCCACAAACACAACCACCTTTCTGATTTCAGAGCATTCGACCAGTGATGTATTCGCTGCCTTGTGATTTACTTTCAGCACATGTGACATGGCCACCAAGTTGTACATCACTGGACTGCAGCTTAATTTCCTTGCAGATATATATGCTTTGTTGTCGCTGCCATGGTATATTTCTTCAACAATAACAAAATGCCCATTTTGAAGTTCAACAACAGAGCTATTGGTCCTCTTGTTAGATGCATACATGCTATCAGTGATAATTGATCCCTTCGCCAACATTCTTCTGTATTTGGTGAACTCAAGGGTAGTGTCATGTAAAGATGGCTGCAAACCTGCTGATGCACGTCGGGAACCGTGTCCGAAAAAACGGTAGCCACCACTACTAAGTACGCTTTTTTGCGTTTTTGTGCCATCAAAAGACGAGCAGTACTCTGCTACACTTGGACTGATAGCCTGCCGTTGAAGTTCTACTACCATGCTTTCCATCTGTAGGACTCGGCAGACTTGATGGGGAATTCCGTTAGCTGCTTTTACAGCTTTTTTTAGGCTGCCGTTCCCAGCTTCAAATGGGAACGCACTGTGTGCCCAAAGTGGTCCCCAGTGGCGCACACTCTTTGCTATATGAGTCAGTTGGTGCATGTTGAATGTCATGACTGACTTGCCAAACAGCAGTTCTGCACGCACATGAAACTCCAACAATAGCCCCTCGGCAATGGTGAGCTCAGTTGGGCTGATTGCACGCTGCAACATTATGTGCAAGGCTTCAACTAGGCAAGCCCAGTGTTGCATGTATGGCTTCTCAAGAATGCCATGCAAAACAGGGACACTGTAACAAAGTAGCCAGCTCTCAAGTTCCTTGGCCTTCCACCATTTCCGCTCTTTTGTCGGCCTCGGCAATCGCTTCACATCCATTGGTGGCTTAATAGACATAAGCCTGCGGTCCACTATGTGCTGATGTCGGCTTATTGAACAGGCACTATCAGAATTGAACCACAATTCTAGGAACTGGCGCGCTACCCCCAGCAAGACACAGTGCATATAGTCTGGCACAAAGCTCCACACTATGTTAAAATGGGGCAGGTTTATCAACGGTGACACTGTTTTGACTCCTTGCACAGGCACCCCCCCTTTCAAAGCAATCTCCATGTCATTTAGCATTTGGAGCTCACTTCTTTCTGTGGGTTCAACTTCCTCAACTGGGTATTTAGTTGCCCCGCCAGCTCTCTCACCTCTTTGGAGACACCAATTACATCCAAAATACCCATTAAATTGGGTTACACCTTGCATCGGTGCCCTAGCAACAGAATCTACACTTGAACAGATACAATAGACCTTATATTTTTCAACCCTTCCTTGACGTTGTAATTCAACGCCATTCTCACACAGCTCGTTCATTTTCTCAACAAAAGTACCTTGGAAAAGTGCCATGTTTGGCTTTTCTTTCCAGAACCACAATGCGGCCAGGACCAATTTGGACATTCTTTGCTGTGGAGGGAGCTCATTAACAATTAGCTGGATGGGCCAAATTGATGTCCCACTTGATTTGAAAAGCGGGGTCCCATCTGCATTCAACGAGAAACTGATTCTTGGTCCACAGTGTTGAGATTCGGCTACAAAAGTACGATACATTGTACCATCCCAGATGTCTGAAAATGTCCCATTCGTCGGAAGGGGCTTTGTTAAATCAAGAAGATCACAGTCCTTAAGTAGCCTTTGAAGTTGCGACTCCACATCGAGAGTGACAAAAAAGGGGGCATCCGAAAGGGAAGACACAAAAGTTGTGTGACTGCACTTCGAGCATTTCAAGTAAGAATTTGTCTCAAGACTGCCAATATGCGAAAAGCATCTCGGACAAAAAAAGAAAAAAGTCATAGTGGTGCCAGTTTCGCTAAAAAGTTTATGTAGGTGATACTGTGAGTGAGGTAATATAGGTTTATCAAAAATTCTGTTAATTAAATCTATTAAGCTAGTTAAACCCAAAAGAGTCAAATTATTCTTCACAGCATGCTTTAGTGCCATTAGGAGAATATCTCCCTTCGAAAGAACCACTTTCTCAGTGACAAGTTGTGTAAAAAGGTCTCCAAAGCGTGCCTTGCAAGATGGATCAGGCTCTGTCACTGGATCTGCAGCAGGCTGCTGAAAGTAAAAAAAAAAAAAGCTTTCGTCAATGAAGCTATCACAGAATTCAGTTATAGTGAACCGTGATAAGCCCAATGAATATGAGCAAACAACTCTGTTATTGATCAGTACAAAATATCATGCCTGCTAGGCTGATAACTTTTTACAGACCAACTGGTGAGATATTCTTTAAAATGAAAGAGCCAGTGATCTTGAAATGAATCATTCACCAAATCACCGCTACGTGTCCCTCTTAACAGTGCCCAATTTACACAGACATTTTCCAGTACATAAAAGAGCCTGTGAAAGTAGTGCCCTTAAAACCTGACCATAAATCTAGTTATTTCCAGTGAAAACAAACACACCATGTCATCATCTAATGTGAGAAAATCTCCAGGGAAACCTTGCTGTGAAGCATGGTCACTTGAAAAAGCTTCCTGTGAAGAAAAAAAAAAAAGAAGCATTTAGTGCCACAGTAACCCAATCTGCCTATTCTAGTTAGCTGTGCTAGTTCACTCATAGCACGTAAATTACATGACAACAGACAGTGTTAAGAACATGGTCTGAAAACCTGTTGCAGGTTGTTCCCAGAGTTTATTGTCCCAAGTGATAACTCGTCTTGAACTGATTATGCAAGAGAAAACCACAGTGCCAATGCACTTGCTCAAGGCTATTCTAGTGGATGTGAATCTTCCAGCTGCACATATTTGTAGAGTGCAACTAGTGTGTAAAAGTTACCTCTTCATCCTTATCAAACAGTGACGAATCATCTGCGTCAGAAAGGCTTGCAATGCCGTCTTGAAGTGGAGAGTCCTAAAAAAAACCAACCAAAATTTATAATTTCCCATCGTAATACATAAGCATAAAATAGCATGTGTATGCTTACTAATTAACTGATAAGCCTTAGTAAAATAACTTCATCTGCTGGGGCGTGAGGCTCGCGTGCAGGAAATTTCTGTGACGGATCAGCGCTGTTCCTCTGCTCTTGTGCTTCAGGGGCTGCAGCAGGAGCTTCCATAGCACTGCCAGCTGACGAGCCTAACCGGCCTCCACTTGACGTTACCTGTGATAGAACAAGTGCGCCGATATAGTAAACGGTTTATCGTATAGAAACAATAGTTCTCGTAGCATTCTACTACCAGCTCAATTTACCGGCTCATTATCGGACTCGGGGAAATCTTCTTCACTTTCCGGACGTTCGGAGCCCGGACTAGCTATGTGACTATTCCGGCTCTTCAGTGATGTTGTTCGACTTGGTGGATCTGCCCTTTCAGTGTCGCTGTCTGCCTCATCACTCGAAGAAGGCATGCTAGGGCTGGCACCCTAGAAGAAAATAATGAGATTTGGACTTAAATTGCTGCGCTAAATTAATGAAAAAGAAAATGCACTGATAAAAAATAGCAATTTAACACGGCCGAGCACATTCGATCATTCGCGGGCAGAACTTTAAAGGGTGGTAAAAAGGAAGACCGTAAAACACGGCGCAACGATCGAAGTCGTTGAGCAACATGCAGATTAATGTTGTGGACAACCGCTGATCTGATACCAGCAGGGCCCGGATCAAGCTAAAACCCCGATCGAAAGTGCCCATCCATGTTGAAAATGATCAGAACTTACGGTCGGCGGGCAAGCGCGTGCGGTGCTCCTTGGTAGCTGGAACTGAGACTTGGGATTTAAATAAGTCTTGTAGGGTCCTCTCTTTCTTTTCTTCGGACCGCGCTCCATCGCGAGGTCTTGAAGCAACAAGACGGCTTATTTCACTCCGGGACACGAAGTACAGAAACGGCGATGTAAGCGATAGGACAATGTGCACCGGCTGCCTGCGGCCACAGCGGCTGCCATATTGCATAGACACCCTGCAGCCAGCAGTCTGCATGTGAATTGATTGAAACAGCGTAGCGTTAAACAAACATTATAAAAGTAAAAAAATACTTTTAAAATTATTCTGATTTTTTGTTTACTTATAATGAAGAATAACATTTTCATTGACAAACTATCAGATCCGCAGCTGCGGTCGACCCTTGTTGCTTGCTGTGTGCGACCAGCGTTTGACCAGCTGTAGCGCACGTGTGTAGATGTTTTCTTCAGCATTGCAAGATGATTACCCACGTTCGAGTCCGGTACGAAGATGATAAAAAAATTGGAACGGTGCCAATAGAAGACGTTAAAGATTTCTTCCCCCGTCACCAGCAAGACTTCAAGTCCAAATCCCTCTATTTAGTCAAATGGACGGACGACAGTGGAGACAGCGATTACTATAGGGCCCGGATTCTGGCACTGCAGTGCCAGAATCCGGGCCCTATAGTAATCGCTGTATGGGAGGTAAGCCTGCTTTTGTTTGATATGTTGCCGGCGAAATGCATTCTCTTTGGCCTGGCTGACTGCTAAGCACTGTTCACCGTTAGTAACTACAAAGTATTTTATCGATAATCTCCACTAGCATAGTTCATTTTGTTAATTTACCGCGTGCAATCGCAAATAAGTATGGTGTCATTATTAATTTATGCATATACCTGAAAACTCTACGGAGATGACGCTGGTATTTACCTGGCCGCAGAGAGATACCAACAGCGTCGGGTATATCAGCCTGGAGTATATAAGGCCCTTTTGCGGTAGGACGCGCCTTTGTTTGTGGCACTGCAGCTTTTATACCTAATGACAAGGTCTATACGCTACTATTTCGCTCGCGGCATATGACGTTGTGTTACAACGGTACTTAAGCATTCACACGAGGTTCGATGGTTAATTTACAATGCAATAAAACTAATAAAAGTGCATGCTAGAGATCGTGAAATGTGCACGCGTCAGAGGATGATGTGACACTAACTCAGTAAATGTTAATGTTGCAATCCGCCCTCACGTTTTCCAGAATCGGAGGACTTCGCGGAGACAGAGGCCAGAGAGAGAACGCGTATTCCGAAGAGGGTTTATTCGCCGGCGTCTTCGGACTACGAGAATGAAGCGGAGGTAAATTATTATCTAAACCTCCTACAAAAGGTCCTGTCAACACTTGTGTAAACAGTGTGTAACAAGTTATTTTCTATTTTCGCCCAGAGCCCTATCAAAGAAAAAACGAAAAACAAAACAACAAGTGGTGCAGAGGCACGCCTGCTTCAGCTTTTAAAAAGCAAGAAAGAAAATATGAAGAGGCAGGCGAAAAATCAAGATGGGCCACATTCTAAAAAGCACCACAAAGAAGCAATGGACAGTGGGCGCCTTCAGAGGGCTCATGAAACCATTGATAACCTTGAAGAGCAGGTAGAGAAAAAATCTACCATCATTCGCCAACTGCGAAAACAAAATGAAGAAAAAGACAGGGAGATGGCTCAACTCAGAAGACTGAACATGGAGCTTCAGGACAAGGTTATTTCTGCACTGGAAGACATGAAAGGTATGAAGCAGAAAATGTCTTCATTGTACTGATTTTGTGCTGTGAAAGCATTAATGCCATTCTTCTGACATTTAGCAGTGTGTACAGCTTGTTACCATAAAACGTTCGGCAGTCTTTAAGTGAAGATATTTCGAGTTTAGACTGCAAATGGCTATTGTTTACAGCTGTTTGATGAAATTTAATGAAAATATTTTGTCAGCTCTTTTTCCTCTCTGGGCAATGCAAACAGCACGGCACCTCATGTATAAATGCAGGCTGCAGAATTATGAAAAGGATCATGGATGGCAGCCAGTCGAGCCCCTCCGTGTCTGAGGATCTACAAGACACCTTGACAGAGCGAGCCCTTCGCCCAGGTTCATCCAATCCGCAACCGAATGACAGTGAAACAATGGTATTCTATCTGGAATGTCAATAATGTGCAGCTGTCCAAATTACAAACAACTGTTCTTTTGAAAGCATGTTAAAATAATATAAAGCAAGATTGAGCATTATAGATTACTTGTCATAGAAGTTTGTCTCTGCACAGCTGAGCAAGACATTCCAAAAAGAGTTCAGTGATCATTATAGATATGTGTAAATTTTAAGCAGAACTTATGAACAACCAAAAAAAATGAATTTCGTTGTCAGCAACACAACTTACTAAAACAACTTCACTAACGTACTTGTTGGACAGAAATATTAAGGAATACACTTGGCCTTGTCTGCTGCTGTTTTAGCCATCTCGTGCTGCGCGGATTCAGCACAACCTCACTGAGAAGGTGCAGGCACTTTGTAAACTGGTCTTGCACAAAGGCTGCACTTTCTCTCAATGAATACTGTGGTGCTGACACCACCATGTGCAGTTCATAGAAAGAATGCTAGAGTGCAGCACCACAAAACTGGCTGACAAAGTGCTGGTGAAATGAATAGACCTTTGTTGTTTATGATATGCAATACAGGTTGCACTGCACATGGATGCCTTCAGAATGCATATGTTCCGTGCAGGTGGACATTGGACGAGGGCTTATGGTCAAGAAAGGTGCATGGGAACATGTGCAGTCCCATCATAAGGATTCCTTATTTGTCAAGGACCTGCTAGTCACCATCTGGTCGAAAGACAACCTTAAGGAGCGCTCCCTGCATGGTTGGTTATAATACAAAAGCATAGTGTGTGTCAGTTGGTAACGGGGGAATTCGTTGTTGTGGATATCTGTTATGCAGGAAAACATTGTCCACGGTACCCTAACCGTCCACGCAAGGCTCCCCTAACACCGTGGAAGTTGGACGTAATGCGTGGTAAGTGTGCAGACAGTCTCTTGGAATGCATATTGAACCAATCTTATTCTTAGTACATGAAATCACAGCAAAGCTCGGTTGCAATTGAGTCTATTTTGAAGCCACTACAAACTTTACTGTCTGCTTTGACTTCAGTTATGAACACAATTTTACATAAACTATGTAGTTGTAAAAATGTGACCCAACACCTTGCCTCTTACTTACTATTAAATTCATTTGTTTTAGTCAGGAGTGCAGGCAGGTGAAAGTCTTAAGTCTCTTAAATGCACTGGTAGTTCAAAAAGATAGTCGAAAAAAAGAAAAGCCAACAATAGAGCTAGTGTGTAGACTGCCAGCATTTTTTTCATCATAACTTATATCTCTTTCATAAAAAATGACAAAAAAAGAAATAGTGTTCTCTGCTTTCTTCCTGCACTATATAAATCCACACAGTTACATGGTGCGAGTGGAGAGCTGTGAAATGTTACTTTTTTAGATTATTTTTGTGCATGTGCACGCTAAGTTCGCAGTTTCCTTTTTCTAATAAATGCTGGAACGGAACACTTTTGCTAACTGGAGAATGCTTTCTGTATTGTTCAAGCCTGTGCTGCTAAGGCATATTCTAGGCCATTCAGCATATAACACTTCATTGCATCAAGAAATATGACTAAAAGTTCAATTTTGAACTTTTGTGTTCTTAAAGTAATATCGATGCTATTAGTTCTTTAAGCAGCTGGTTTCTTCAAGGCTATTTATTGATAATTTTTGTTGTTTCAGACTGCTACAGAGCACGTCTGGAGCATCAAGGCGTGCCTGCAGGAGTACTGCCGTTGGCAGTCAAACAGATGAACCACTTCATTGTTGAGAAGCTTTCAGATATTGAGAAGCTTGCCAAGCGGTAAGATAAGTGTGTTCTTTGTGTCAAAGGACTCCCCCCCCCCCTTTTTTTAAGAGAAACTTGGCCATATTCATCTGCTTGCAACATGCATGTACAGAAAGAGAAGACTGCATTGGATGGCATTAGTTAAGGTGTTTCACAACGTCAGGGGTGCAACAACCGAAATAACATTTGGAGCAGTAGAAGCTTACTTTCGGAACACTTAAATGCAAATTTAGGGCTGGTTGTAAGAAATAACATTTATTTTTTATCACAAAAGACCAAATTTGGAGGAAAGAAGACTTACATTCAGAAAAAAAAAGTATGTTCAAGTTTTTCAACTTCACCTAAATCCTGCAGAGTAAGCGTGAGCCCTGCCATTTCAATAAAACTAGCATTTCGATCTACCCCACTGGGCAAACAATGATAAAGTCTGCATTAGCACTTGCTGCATCTGCCTAATCCTTTGACAGAAACCGTAAATGAAAATGTAGATCTGCGAATTGGGGGACCTTGAAATTCAAGGGATTTGTGAAACTGAGGAGTTGAGGTGGCGAAAAAAAAAAAACCTTGCGCAGTTTTTTTAGGGTGACAGAAGTGTCATACGCTGCTCCAAATAATTGCCAGTAACTTTTTCAGGCATCAGCGATTATACTAGTGCTCACAATTATGCTGTAGTATTCACGCATGAGTAATTGAACAAAATTTGCTGTCCCGTGAGTTGCTAATAGCCCCTTCCAAATCGTAATACGCATTTTCGCAGGGCACCGGTGTATAGCAAAGAAGGTAGTTCAAGTAGCGTTCTGCACAGATTAGAACAAGACAAAAAAATTTTTTTCGAACACCGCCATGCCCCTCCCCCTTTTTTTTATGGGTGTTAGGTTTAGGGCACAACATCTCGGCTTGTCCCAAGGCACATTCTACCTGATCAAGTAACAACGGCGCATGCTCGTTGGTCCCACAACAGCACCAAATATTGCCGAGATGACAAAATGCTTTATGTGCCGTTGCTATGGCGACCAACATGGTCACCAGCAATGCTGGTGTTCGCAGCACGTTGACTGTTCGGGCACGGAAAACGCGGTATGTGCTCCCTGCTCTAGTTGCTAACATGCCATAGCTGCTTTTGCTGACTAGGAAGTTCATATTTCCCGCTAAGCATTCATGGCTACGGCAATGCATTTTTGTCTTGAAGTTGCGTCGTCCAGCGGATAGGTATTTGTTGCAGTCAGCGGATCGATGCGCACGGTTTTGTTACTTTATCTGGTCGATCGCGTCTCGCGAGTGCCCTGCCCTAATGGGATTAAGGTTAGCGTGGTTAGGTTACCATGGTTTAAGGTTAGAGTCTGTGCTCTTGGATTGATTGATGACTGAAACTGCAGGAGGGCAACGTACGCGGCCTCCATTTCTCGCTGAAATTAGCACAACTGAGAAAATTTGGAGGCTCGTCTGGCATTTTGGCGCAGCGTGGCGCAATATGGTTTTGGCAGCTCGGCGCAAAAGCGGGGAATTGTATCAAAGTCGCGTAATTGGCACAGCTGTTGTACCCCTTCAACATGCATAGCTATTTTTATGTTAATGTTTTTATGTTAAATCACATCTAGACTTGGAAGAATGTAAGCCATTGTGTGGCTGACTAAATGTATAAATTCTGCAAAACATTTGCAGGGCGAAGGACAACCAGGGCGTTGCGGAAGTTTAACGGAGGAGGACCATTGGTGCATTTTCTAAATAGTGTAAATATTATGGAATGTGTGAATAAATTTTCATTCTTTCATATTTTTTTTTTCTCTACCATTGTTTTTATCTTGTATGTGCATGCATTTGAGTGTGCATTAATGTCACATTCACACTAGGTAATCCAGCCTGTGCTGTTTCCACTGTGTTGTGAAATTGCAATTAATGAAGTGCAGTGTGATGACAGCCAGCCTTCTACAGGATTGTCATTTTCTACTTGCATCCGCAGAAATGTGATAATCATGTTTATAGGTCAGCCAAGAGACTGCAATTACTACACTACTACTTAGCTTCAGTTGGCTCTCTCTGTATACCAACCACTGGCTGGCTGAAATGCAGTTAGCAATTTAGCGTCAACCAAGTGCTTACCAGAAACTAATGGCCAGCCATATTAAATTGGCTTACCAGGTAGAATGGTGACTGGCTAAACACCAGCTTTTGTCACTGGGCCAATCATCTGGATACATGCAGTGCAGCTTGGTCGAAGACCAGAGAGTCACAACGCAGACGAGCGCTTGTCTGTGTTCTTTGTCTAAGTTCGCGCTGCATGTATCCAAGTATGTATCAACTAGCCCAACTCAACCTTTTATTGAAACATATGGAATCATTGGAGTCTCAATTACCATCAAAGTGCTGACCATTTGCAACAATGTGGGAAGTCATGTGGTTACCAGCCACATTGAATTTGCTTACCAACTAGAATGAATTGGGGGCTGTTTGGAATGCCAGTTACGATCAGTGGGCCAAACATCTGGAACCACAGGATTACCAGTTAGCTTCAACGGGTTAGTCTACTGAGACCTGCCGGGCAACCACGTGCCTACCATTAATTTTCAATGGGTTGACCATTTCAGGTCAACGGGTTTTCTATTCACCACCAGTTGGCTTCAACAGGTCAGCCTATTCACACCAAGTGGACAACCACCAGTATACCATTTAGTATAAATGGGTTGACCATTTTAGGTCAATGGGGTTTCCTATTGACCACCAGTTAGCTTCAACAGGTCAGCCAATTCACACCAGGTGGACAACCACCTGCATACCATTTAGTATTAATGGGTTGACCATTTGAGGTCAATGGGGTTTCCAATTGACCACCAGTTAGCTTCAACAGGTCAGCCAATTCACACCAGGTGGACAACCACCTGCGTACCATTTAGTCTTAATGGGTTGACCATTTGAAATCAACGGGATATTTAATTGACCACCAGTTAGATTCAACGGGTTAGCCAATTCACACCAATTGGACAACCACCAGCGTACCATTTCGTTTTCATGGGCTGGCCATGTGAGGCCAAAGGGGCTACCAGTTTGTCACCAACCAATTTCAAATGGTGCGCACCATTGCAACTAACTGGCAATTGCTCAGCACCAGCCACACTTAACTGGTAGCCAATGGGGTCCCCTGTTGAACCAGTTGCATTGAAGTGGTGAGCCACTTGGATCCCCCTTTGGAATATAAGGGTTTACCCATTGATTCGAACGGGATAATGTTCAATGGGTGGCGAAAATCCTACTGGTCCAACACCCATTGATTTTAAATGGAAATTTTCCAGTTGGACCCATTGAATATTTTTGACTGGGAAATGCTTAGAATTTGAAATATTGAGGCAGCAGCACACCGGAGATGATCATATGGTAAAGAAACGAGTGCTGCCTTATTACTGGCAAGTTGTCACTTATATGTACAAATAAATTTTGAGCAAAAAAGTACAAAAGCACAGCGAGGCTATGATGTGGTTCAACCTGTGGATTCGCTTCATTTATCACGCCATATGATGAAGCTTCCTTTGGTAAAACTGCCCAGATAAGAAAAAAAGTTTGCTGTCCAATACAGCAACTATACAAAGTGTGCACGTGCATCTCGCAGCACCTTTTCGTCACTTCCGAAATGCGCCACCACCATGCCCGGGCACCAACGGAATCTATCGCCTACAACTGCCATGTTGTCTCCTCGTGCTTGCACCCGTTTAGTTTTGCCTCATGATGCAAGTTTGAGGAATTATGAGCTGCTAGTGAGGCAAGTTGATTTAGTAGTCCACGCAGAGGGAGCAGAGCTTAGGGTGTTTCTTCGCTGAAAGTTATATTCTAAAATTGAGAACGCACATTCTGATTTTCCTAAATGTACCAGCGTATTTGGCTGGTGCAGATTAACAAAAGCTACTTGAAGAAACTTTGCAATATTTGCATCTTCAGGTGCAACTTCATTACGGGTAAGGGCCATAGCCAAGTATTTACCTGCAAACAGATATAGCTTACCAAGATACTGTACATACAAACTTGTCTGCAGTTAAAACCTTGATGGCGAGGAAGGCGGTTAAAATCGTGATGGCGATCGCGGAGATTTGGTATTGCATTGAAACAAACTATAAAGAATGAGAAACAATATTAGTTCACTTTGAAGTATAGCCGATCGGTTCAAGTTGGGCGTCAGGATTTTTTTTTAATTAGTCAATTAATTCTATACACGGTCTCTATCATGTTCAGTGACTCCACTGTACAATAGCGTACAACAAAAGCAAAATACAAAGTGAAAAGTGTGTCAAAGCATACGCGAAAAATAAAGTGATGACTGGCATTACCGCGGCACACACCACGCAAAGTCGTTATCTGCCTTGTATAATATTTTCCTCGACTATTTCCACAAATTGCAATCAAAGAGGCTCAAGCTCAACATCAGCATTGTTTAAAACACTTGGGGGGGGGGGGGCATTGCTACTTTGGTGGCATAGGCCGTGACAATATATTTATAATATTATATCTCTTGTAAACTTGCCTAGCTCTGCACGACTAGTTTTCGATGGGAGCAGCTGCGCTTCGCACATCCACTCTTAAAATTGCGGCTCGAGAGATTTTGAGCTTTCACTTGTTTTTGGGCCAGGCAATTCGTAGTGAAAGCAAGATAATAGGCCCTCATAGGTTGTGGCGGGCAGCCGGTGTACGCCGTGGCTGGTGTATGTGTTGCACATCATGATTATCTGGTCTTGTATCGAGTGAACGAGCGAGGCCTTCCTAATCCAATGAGCTCGTTAAAGTAAGACAACAAAAAACCACAATGCTTCCACATCGTTCACAGCAACAGATGACGAGCCCCCAACAAACCGCACTGCAGCACGTGAACTGCCGTAGGTACCCAGGGAGTTACTTGGGCATGGCGAGAGAGGGAGACAACGGCAGAAGTGACATCACAAGAACACTATGTACAAAGGGGACATTTAAAGACTTTTTTCCCATTTTTAAACTTCGTGCACTGTTGTATTTAGAATAGATGTATTTTGAATAGTTGTATTTTGAATAGTTGTATTTGAAAAGAATAGTTGTATTTCGAAAAGGGCACTAATTCATAAGCCCAATGGTTCAAGGAGGGGTGCATTTAGAAGGCCCATTTGACGTTTTACTTATGCCCTTCAAGAACTTGCTTACAGGGCCAAAGTCCTGTTTCAGAAAGAACACGCTAGTGCGTGGCCAGCAGTCCGTCAAGCATTAGTGCTGGTGAGATTTGGAAATGCAGCGCATGAGCATCCTTATCTGCTACTTCTCTGCTCATGCTCTCGGAGCTTACTTGCGAGGCACGGTCCTTCGCACTTTTCATTTTCACACTGTAAATCAACTGATACCAACTCTGCCTTCCATTATTTATTAAACCAATATTTCATGGTCACGAGGACGAGCTTAAAATGTTTGCTACATCAGACCTGAACAGCATTTTGAGTCATCGAAACTTGCTAGTTGCAGCGAGCATTATGCGAAAAATATGATGTGCTTTACGGCGACAACTTGCAAAACACTGCAGCAACGATTAAAATCATGCATTTTTTGTGCTTACAGGAAATCCCTGAAGCAGGAGGCACTGGGCTAGATAAATTGCGCAGCTAAAATACGTATGCGCTTTCCAATGCTGTCATGCGTACAGGCGGAGAAAATGGCAGACAAAACTGGGCGCACCCCGATTCTATGCGCATGCGTCCCATTCACAAGCCTCGCTGCCAGTTAGCACCACATGGCTCACTGTCCATGAGCTCGCTTGTTTCCTGTAACAGTGGACCATACGGTACACCTATTTAAAAACAAGGATAGAATGTATATAATGCAGCATCTGATGAAGCCATGATGATGTGTTGCTGATGAAATCTGGAACTCTAGTTAGTACCCTTATTGTTAACCAGCCGACCGACTAGCAAAAATATTTGCGACTGAAATGATGGCATCTACACCTGCCCTTAAAGGGACACTGAACAAAGTTTTTGCCGCCGAGATTTTCAGCCAAAGTGAAAGATTGGGCCATGAAATTCATAGACAATAATAATTTCAAGCAGAAACTACGAACAAAATACTGAATTTAATGACCCTTTTACAAAATGCCGCGTGTAGCTCTTAGGACACGGCGTTTTCTAAAAGGTCGCGACATTCATTTTTCGAGTTTTTTTTTTGTTATTCAAGACAAATCTACGGTGCATTGTTCACAGAAAACAAAATTGCCTCGGTAAGATTTCTTTGCGAGCAGCTTACTAATTTTAAGGCAGCCGCGTTGATTCGTGAACTGAAGGATGCGAGTGATCGATCTTGCCTGCTAGTGGCTAGGCGACAAAGGCTTTACCTCATGTCCTGGTGTAGCTAAGTCACGCAAATGGAGCAGAAAATGTGCATTATCATTTATTTCACCTAAATATCACACGTATGTGACTTATTGCCGGTGAAAGGTGATCGGGATGAAGTCGACAAGTTGCAAATCTGAACAAGAATTCACTCGAATGAAAAACCAACCTATACTCAGGTGCACGGTGAAGTCGAACACGTCGTCCGTCAATGTTGTCGCTGATGGCCCAAGGAAAAGAGAAGAGGACAAGCGACGGGGTCGTCTCTTTCTATAAAGTCGGCGGAACTGCCAGAACGGCCAACACAAAAGGCATCGGGTTGACATTCCTCCATCTGGGCATCAGTCGCTCCACCCGGGCATGCAGCTGGCAGCTGCTACTGGTTCTACTACTATCCTCTTCCCGACATTGCAGTGTTGCTGCCATACTCGCGAACCTTTTTAAATTAAACCACGCAATTATGTATTATCGTGCGCCATACTAAAATTAAAAACAGTGCGCCGGTACATGAGATCACGAAGCGCGGTCCACGCCATCACAAGAGCAATTAAAGAAATGAACAAAGAAAACAAAAATGTATAAATTATTTGTCTCAATACGATCCGCAATCCAGTTTCCTGCAGCGGCTTTTGGCTCTGTATGAACGGCCAAGCCAGTGCCAAGCCAAGCTTGCGTCCCTGATCAGCTGTTTGTTTCCATCGAGAATTCAACAGTGAACTGGCAATTTGTTTAGATGATATTGCTAAAGGGCTTGAAATGGAATATTTCTCTACGTACTACTGCTGTACTTTTCCTCTTTGTTTCCTGATCACAGTGATGAGATTGAGGAGGTTACAATTTAGAAAACAGCAATTGCAGCTCAAGCATTGCTAGTATCGCTGTTTCGGTAATAAAATGTTTACAAAGATTTTGCCCCGCGACCTGCTTGCCGTGTTCGAGCACCCAGTAGAAATTTACGGTGCCGCGTTTGAAAGAGTTGAAAAAAATTGCAATATTACGAAGGAAGGCTCTGAAGCAACATCGCATTTTATCAGGCCTACACCTCCCACACCTAGACGAGTAAAACTCGTCGATATTATCTTGCAAAGCTGTGTATAATATTTAAAACACATTCTTTAGCCCACGATTAATTGTTCTCTCGTGTGGGCTTCTCCATTTGGTACTGTCATGTTAACTTACAAAGGCAACTTTCCATATTTAGTCTCTTTAGATGTTGCAAAAGCTTGACACGTGGTGTGTATGCCATACTGATAATTCTCCTCGTAACCTGGGTCCTCCTCTTTAAACAGCGTCGCATTTTATTGTTCGCAATTGTGTTTGTTTTATACTGTAAGCCAGCTGTGTGATTTCATCAATATTCACGAGTGTTCCCTGACTATACAAACACGTGCGTTTATTTGGTGCGGTGCACGTTTGTATGTAGCGAAAAATGTCATTTCGTCAGCGTGTGTCTGCATACACTTGCATGCCCTGCAGTACGTGTACATAATTAATGCAGTAAGGACTGCAATGCATAGCCTTGCATGGGACATATATTCCATGCACCCTCAGAGAAATGTTGTTTGTTATGAGCCTACTGTTTATCATTATATTTTTTTCTTCTATAAAGTTTCATCTCCATATAAAGCAGCTGTATACAGGCACGAGCTTCAGCAGCTTCCTCGTTGTTCCATTTTAAACAAAAACACCAAGCCTACCCGAATCAATGACCTGTTTGCTATCATTACTGTTATGTGTTCTACGATGTACAGAAGGACAGTAGTATACAAAAAATAGGGAGGGAATGGAATGCCCTGCCTGCATGGCTGCGCCGTTTCACAAGATCAGGCGCTGCGCTGTGAAGTTTCCTACCGGCCTGCAGAAATTTAAGGGAGCGTACGATAGCGTGGTTCAAGAGGACTTGTGGGGAATACTAGACACACTGGGTGTAAAAGATGGAAGTCACTAATCGTTTAAAGGAAATCTATAAACTAACAAGGTATTTAAAAAGTGGGAAAAACAGGTATCCAAGCCCACAGTGGTGGAAACGTGGACTTAGGCAGGCGTGCCCCACTGTCACCCTTCTTGTTCATGATGTACCTACAAGGATTAGAGGCCAAATTAGAGGCAAGTAAACTTGGCTTCAACCTCTCTTTAGTTCAAACAAGGAAACTCATTGATCAGGCACTACCAGCATAATCTACGAGATGATATAGTGCTAATGGCCGACAACAAGGAAGATTTGCAGAGGTTGATGGACATCTGCGGTAATGAGGGAGATAGGTTAGATTTTAGATTCAGTAGGAAAAATCAGTAGTCATGATTTTTCAATGATAACAAAGGAGTAGTGAGCTTAGAATACAGGAAGTCTGCTAGAGATAACAGATAAATACAAATAACTGGGGGTATGGATAGCAGTGGGACCGAGTACCTGAGGGAACACAAAATATGCGTGACGACTAAAGATAACAGGAATGCAGCAAGTGATGAAAATAGGGTACTGTGGAATTACAGTAGGTGTGATGTTGTGAGAGGAATATGGAAAGGGGTCATGGTTCCTGGGCTGACGTTCGCAATGCAGTCTTGTGCATGAGATCAGAAGTTAAGCAAGATTAGAAATTAAGCAACGGGGAATGGGTAGGCTGGCTTAGGAGCTCACGAGGAATACACCAAATCAGGGGAGTAACAAGGTGAATGGGATGGACATCATTTGAGCAGGGGAGCTAGCAGCAAGATAAAATTTGAGAAGCGATTGAGAGAAATGGGGGGGAGGAGCGTTGGGCTATGAAGGTTTTCAGCTGCTTGTACATGAAGAATGTCAAAACAAATGGAGAAGCGAACCAGGAAATTGACTGGTAAATACTTAGAAAACGCAGGTGGCCAAACCAGAAAGAACTATCGGTTAAAAAGGAACTGCAGGAAACGGAGACTGACATGGGGAGAATTGGCATGATTAAGAAGTCTGCACTAGAGATCTATCGAACTTTTAAGCAGGAAATTGCCAAAGAAAGGATCTATGATAATACTCAGGGTAGTTCTCTACTGTTTGAGGCCAGGACGGGAGTATTGCGAACCAAGACATATCAAGCCAAATACGAAGGGGTAGACACAGTATGCAGTGCGTGGTGAAGAGAAAGAATAAAACTGCCGAACACTTGACAATGCTCTGTAAAGGGCTTCACCTTATAGTTCAAGATGATGGCGCAGAGTTTTTCAAAGCACTGGTGTTTAGGGACAGGGAGAGCAAAATAGACTTAAGCGAGTAGACTTAACTAGAAGGAGGTTATCTCATTGGTGGCTAAAGTAAAGACACGATTGAAAATTAAACCCTTCACTTCAAAGTACCCCATCCAACTTTACTATTTAAAGGGGGAAAAAAAATCTAGTGGTTAGTTCACTAAGCATTACGGCTAGGTGGCGTTAGCCGCCGCCGATCTAAAGGGTACAGCCACATCCATCCATCTATCCAGCCAAGAATAATGCTCTCTGGCCTCTGGCTTGTTGCTCCAGGCCTAGTCAGGTAGATTTTCTGGCCTCACCGTTGAATTGTTTGCTCGGGTTGTGGCTTGCAAACATTGCGGTTTTGGGCTTCGTATCATCTTGTTCCGTCATCATGTCCTCAAGTGGAGGACATGTCGCGTGTGAGGAGGGAGTACGACAAGGCGCTGATAGAATGAGCTATCAGTCTTACCAGGCAGGCGGTTGAGAGCGCACCGAGGCAGCTGATGCACACCAGCCTAGTCCCTTTCCTGTATAATACAGGCTAGGGAATTATAGAAACACAAGAGCAGAAATCAACTCTTGTGCCTCTCTCTGAGGCACTCACAAGCGGAACCTGCTTCGAACACTGAGGACCGAGCTAAGCAACACCATGCGTGACGAATAAATCATGGTCTCCTATTGCAGTAATGGTTAAGGCACGCGTGCAACTTAAACCATTGTCACGCAAGATGAATTCACAACACCATCGAAGTGAACCCAAGGCACATGCTGATTATTATGTACGGTACTAGCGCTAAATTCATGCAGACGTTTAGTTGGCGCTGCAGTAGGCCTAGTTGAAGGAATGTGCCACAGCTACTGCTGTGATGGAGAACGGGCTCATTAACATCTTCATGTAGATTAAAACGGCTTACCCCGAAATGGCTGGGAGTGTCACGCTATCCCTAGCAGTGGCACATGCAGTTGCATATTAAACGATTACAGAAATGGCGTACCGATTTCCAAAGCACCTATCAATACTTCCGTCAAGGCGTAGCACCAAACACTTTATCGCACATTTTGGGAAACATTCCTTTTTCTCCCCATCTGGTGGCTAGGCATGACACGCCCAGAATAAGCTGTTAGTATTAATGTCGGAGGTATTTCCATCTGATCCCTGAAAAATTATTTCCCTAACCCATGGAAAAAAAAGAAAATGGATCGCACCTGTCATCACATTGCACCCCATCACAGGAATGGGATCAGATTGGCCTGGCGCTCAATACTCTCTTACGCTTAATCGAGCTCGGTCTGGCACCAGCTCCAGACAAAACCATTTATAATCTCCTGTCCTGGCACATCTGTTCTACTCTGCTCTCTCTCTCAACCGGAGTGCACCATGTACATGTGGTCACCCCTGGTGGATCTTTTCACTGTTTGTGAATTGCACACAAAGCCCTTACTGGTAGATCCTATTCCCAATTCTTCACTATTCTTCATGGGAGGCCACTCTTTGGCAGCTTACATCACGACATGTGCGTGTCAGGATGTCAGTGCCGTCTTTTTCGGAGTCAGGCGCCTCTTTTCTTTCTCTTTGCTCCTTCCCTGTCCTGTGTTTCTGGTGTTGCGCTGCAAACAAGTGAAGATGGTAAAGAACACCAGATGTTCAAAATTTGCTTCTCATTAATATATCGTGGTTTTGGGAACTAAAACCCCAGATATATTGAAAGAAGATGCATGAAAGAGGAAGGATGATATTGGAAACTGGCAAAAAAGGGATGACAGACTTCTTAAGCTATGCTGCCATTGAGATTTTCAGCTGTTCACCGCAATTCTCACACGTGACTTTGATGCAGCTATGCACTATCACACAAGCAATCGCTGACTGTACAGTTAGTATAACTGCAACCTTCATGTACCCAGCCTTCATGTACCTCTATGACATTTCAGAACATCTGAGTCAGTGTTAGCATCAAGTTATGTTCTTCATGCTGGGGAACCAGTGTGAATGAGTTACCATTTCTACAGAATAGAAGCCCTGTCTACCTGGAACAAGCTGCAAGAATATATACTAAACGGCCCTTTTCAGGGCCAGTCAATCTCTGTCCGGCTTGGATGCACCAACTGATTCCCTTTATCATCAACCTCAATAAAACTAGCAAATGTTTGTACAATGTGCAAGCAGTGTCATTCAATATCTTAGGAAATGCTTGTGAAGCAATTTCAAGGAGAATCGTTTTTCTGATCTCATAGTGAGGCATTAGGAACACCTTAGCCACACCAAATGCCATTATTCAATGAGAGGAACAGAGAAATATTTCACTGAGAACTATGAAGTAAACAAAAAAACAAATGTTTTCAGATACTGCGAGATCATTTCATAAAAAAGCTCAGAAGTTGCTATGTGTGGCCACATTTAATCTGTACAAGCATCGTGTGGTTACAAAATTCTGTACCAAACATAGGTTCAGCTTTCTGGAATAGACCGCGCTGCACAAGCTAGCTCAGTGCATGCACTTCTGTACCCTGCCAGAGAATATTTTTACCACCAGTATGTTTGTAACGTGAAGTGGAATGGTGATTGCATACTAGGGCGCGTCTGCAGGACTCCAATAAAGTTGTTTCACTTGATCGGTTGGTGTGCTGTAAGCAGAACATTTCCAAGAAAAATCGTATAGTTTGGAGGAGGACTTAAGCAAGGAAAGGTGTAGATAAAACACTGCATTCACTGGCATTATCCTCACCAAGTATAACATTGGTTTTTCTGGTGAAGCTTTGTGGTCTGAACAGCGAGCAGGATAAGCTGGTAAAAACATGCAAAATGGGAAGTCTAGCACAGGCAATCTGTGCAGTACCTGCTCATTTCATGGAGCGTTAATTTCACAGGCTTGCTCATTGTTAGCGTTAAGCCTATATTATGTCCACTGCAGGGAGGAAGCCCAATCAATTTCCCTGTCCTGTATGAGCCAATTTCATATTATGGCTGATAATTTCTCGATCTCATTTGAACTAATCACCTGCCACCCTCTGCTACATTTCATGTGTCCTAATATAAATTAATTGACATTACTGACCTGTCATCCATCTTTTTTTCTCATTCCCAACTAATGCATTCATTTTTTGATAAACTCTGCTTTCTTCCCATGTCTTATATTATGCTAGCCTTTTTTCATTTTTCTGAAACATTATCTTTGCTCAGAAGCTAGAAGTTATCAGAAAGAACATAACGACATTCTACCTCCTGAGCATATGGCATCATCAATACAAAAATGTAATAAAAGTGAGAAACATCCTATCTATATAAGAGGCCCTAAAATACTGCAGGAGGCAACAAATAAACTGGTATTTGTATAAAGGCAGTGACAAAAACTTTGACTACTGTCACTTATTCTGATTCTTGGGACATCTTTTTTAGTACATCATAACACATAATTACACATTTACACAATTTAACACAGAGGAATTGCCACCACGTGCATTGAGGCCACCCTTCAGAAGTCATGTGAGCACAAGGATGAGGTAAGCCTTAAAAACCAGATTAAAAGACTAAAGGATGCTGGGATATCCCAACAGCACCACCACACCCGTGTGCTAAACCCTCCTGCAGAAAGTCAAGTTAAACAAAACAGGACCAAAATAAAAACAGAATGACCAAAGATCTTTGCATGCTATACCGTACGTACATAAGGTGTTTCACAATATAAAGAAAATAGCGAGCCGATATGATTTTATCTTGTTATTTGCCATCCCTTGCAAGTTTTCAAAAGTGTGTGTACTAAAAAGCAACAGGAATAGCCATTATTCACCATTCGTCACGAGAATAGGTATACTGAATGCCAATATAATGTTGTGTATGAGATACTATTGACATGTGGAAACGTAAACATAAGACAAACTAGGGCAGTGCCCCCAATGTTTGAGCAAGACAGCATGCTTAAAATGTTAAGAATGGCTATGCTAGTCGCATGGCCAATACACTGTAAAGAATGTAAGTGCAGTTCTATGTTTCATAAAACACTGTTTTTGAAAAAAGCAAGAACAAGAAATGAAAGAGAGACTGTGAAAGCTTTTTCTTGTCAGGAAGGCCATGAATCAGTGCATCAGTATACCTTCACTAATCCATTCGGAGAGAGAGTATTCTTTTCTCAGTTAAGATTATATATCATGGTCTCACATGTGTCGTTGTGCATGAGCACTGTTCTTGTACTCTGTATAAAAGTGGGCGTAGTACCTTCAATAAAATTTAGTTGGCAGTCAGCGCTCTTTCCTGTCCTTTTTGTCTCTTCCTGAACTTCTCTCACTGTTACTAGAACACAACCACGATGAACCAACTTGCCCAGATTATGCTATTGTTGACGAAAAGTCAGAGCACGAAAATACTTCAGGGGCTCAGAACCTCCTCACTACCCGTCTAGTTACGGCCCTGGTCTATGTGTTCCGAGAGTGAAGCACTAGTGGAGCTATCTAACTACATAACGGTGAGGAGGGTTTGTGTATACTCGAGCTTGTTTCATGACATGGTGAGAGGTGGCAGGTTGTTGAAATAATATGCTGTGTGGGAGGTCAAGATTTTGATTGAGAACGCTGAGTATGAGCCAGTGACATTAGGCGTTCAAGATTTTTTGCGATATTCACTCTAGCATAGGACCTTGGTTGGTGGTTGACGTGTGCATTTGATCACATTGTAGTCTTCCATCATAATTTTTTGCCACTTGGCGTCGGCGCTCTTGAGTTGTACCAAAGTAATTAAGCATTCAGGTACAAGTATCTTCTGTCAGTGTTTCAATGAAGAGCTGAATACGAGTAATAGCTTCTATCGATACTTCTGGCATTGGTGTATGCACATTTCTTTTGAAGTTCTCTTGCAAAAAAGGCATTAAAGGTATGTTTTTGTGACTTTTTAGTGTTGGCCAGAACTGCTGGTGTGTCCGAACGGCTCTTCGATTGGTTGTGGTGTTGTCTTGTTCAGGGCCACAGAGCTTTAAGTCTTTTTTTTATATTTGCCTTCACAGGAATGCTCTTTGCATGCTTCTTCAGTACTTTGTATTATTCCTAAAGCATTGACTTCCAGATATTGATTGTGGTGCTTTAATCTAGTGTTCAACTTCACGCTAGCTTCATTTGCACGCAAAGCAAGAACTCAGGAGTATGGTAACTTTTGCTATGGGCTTTCTCTTCTTCAGTCTACTGTATTTTTGCCTGTGTTGTCTAAGCACTGAGAGCCTCGTGCGACAGCTTTTTTTTTGTGCACTTATTGTGTGCCAATGACTTATTTGCCTCCTCAGCTAAAGACTTTTTGTATTATAAGAGAAAACTCTGTCTGTATTGTCATTTGCTTTTCTCAGTGTACACTATACTTGAATGGAAGAGCAGCATGACTACCTTCAGCTGTTAGCAGGCTTTTAGCTGCTGTAATACTGATTGATGCTCCTTTCTCGGGCATTCTATTTTGGATGGTTGGCATGTCATTGCTTCTTTTAAACTTTAAAACTGCAGGTGCGCCTTTTTCTGGTTACACCTGGTATATTTTTCCAGTGGTGATGTGCTCCATATATATATATATATATATATATATATATATATATATATATATATATATATATATATATATATATATATATATGCTAACTTGAGAAACAAGGCCTCTTTACGTTAGGTGCACATCAGGTGGGAAGAGTACTTCTATTACTTGTCAAGATTGTGGCCCCTTATGGTGGGAATCATAATGCACTGTTGATGTGTCAAATTCACATAGCATAATTCCAAGGCACTCGATCAATATCCAAGGAAGAAAATTATGTCTTTTGCGTGAGTTTCAGCAACTCATAGTAATTTGTATGTAAGTGAATACTTCATCATTCTTGGCTGTCATGTTTTATGGAAACACATGTGCTTCGTAATAACAAAAAAAAAACACGCACGCTCACGCACTGCAGTGGCGTGAGCGTGCGTGTTTTTTTTGTTATAACGATTTGCCCTATGCATCACGTTTATTATTTTTTGTGTGTCGTACTGCTCGTATCACGCAGCCTACCGTTTTGGGCAACGTAAAAAAAGTACATAAAAAAGAAGCGTTCCACGCCGAAATTCGCGTTCGCAACGAGCTGGGCACCGACAGGGTGCCCTACGACGCCCACACACTCCGCAACACCTTACCAACCGGTCGCTGCGATGTTGTTGGGAATTCGTGTGGTCGTTGCATGAATATAGCGTGTGCGTGCGTGCGCACGCGCGTCTGTGTGTTAGATCACGGCAACTCATATGTTGTATGATTCAGTCACCATAACGCAACTGACGACCCCCGCTCTTCCCACACGTCAAGCAGCAGCAGTGCCGTTAACACGTACTGTGCTGTGAACGCAAAACAGATTCGAATAGGTCGCGTAGATAGCTAGCCCGACACATGATATGATAAGATTTGCGTCAGATATTCGACGTCTACATGCACGCGTAAGACACGGTATCCCCGCAGCAGCTTCGTCATACGTTACGGATAGCACCGCCATAGGACGTCACGTCTGACAGAGAAACTTGATCGGTAATTGATTGATTGATTGATATGTGGGTTTAACGTCCCAAAACCACCATATGACTATGAGAGACGCCGTAGTGGAGGGCTCCGGAAATTTCGACCATTTGGGGTTCTTTAACGTGCCACCCAAATCTGAGCACTTGATCGATAAATTTTTTCTCACTTAGATAGTCTACCTTGCACAACGAGCTG